>QRFJ01000580.1:147315-229523 GCA_006176705.1 Cocos nucifera
AAGTCTAATCTTTGGCACCACCTAGGTAGAAACCCCAAAGTAACTAGAGTCCCATCTGTATGGGACTCCAGGCACCTCTATCCATGGATGCACACCTCCCTAGGTGTGCGCCCATGGTCCACCAACTTTTAGCAGGTTGATTGGTCTAAAATCAATCTCCTATGGGTGCATAACACATGGGCAGATGTCTAAGTATCAAAGGTCAACATTTGATCAAACTTAAAAGATAAGAATTAGCAGGTGACGGAAAATGGTAGGTATTATCTCAAATTTATCTCATAAATTAAGACAATCCTTTTTTGACTTAGATAAGTTCCAGTCGGACCATGTAAAGGTATCTGAGTGAGCACAAACATATTTGGCTCATTTAAGATAACTTAAAATGATAATTGAAGGAGAACATTAGGCTCAATCATATGCTAGCACGATTTTCTTGAACCTAGTTGAATCTTATTCAAATCAATTAAATTGGGTTAATCTAATTGATGATATCTAGATCCAAATCCTTAATTGTATGATCTAGTTAGATTCAGTTCTGTATAGTAATAGGATATGTCGCGATCTCTATCATTGACATCATCGAAACACCTTTCAATGGATCAAAATTTTTTTGATTCAGACAACTATAATGATCGATCATCCAAATCATTCTAATTGCTCCCAAAATCCACCAGTAATACCTAGCAGTATATGGTGGCAACCCATTAGAACTAAAAATGAACCTCTTAATGCAGCTACCTATGTAATTAAGTTCTTCTATCTTGAGCCCTAATTAGATTAAGGTTAAGGTGAACTCGTCAAACCCTAATTTCTGTCATATAATTTAATCATTTGATTCAAGTCCGATGTGAAAATCTTAATAGAAACTCTTTCTATTATTTTACCCTGCCATGGCCATGGGCTTATGGACTTGATTCTTATGATCATCATAGGACTGCTCCTCATCTACCAAGGTAGATAGATTCCCTCTTAGTGCAAACTAATTACTACAATGAACATGCTATAGCCAACATACACCTCAGGGTTTTGAATGGCTAAAAGACCAAGTCATGATGTAATCAAACTATAACACCCTCAAGGTGAACTGTCGATGCACCTCAGGTCAAAGAACCAAACACACCACTGCAGCTTCAAGCCAATCATCGATGAGAAGGTGGACTTTCTTATGACTACTCGAGGTGGTCACGCTCAGTGCCCTCGTTCTCTAACGAATATCTATAGTCTCACTTCGGTGTCTCTACATCATAGATTTAAGACTCATTTACTATAAAAAAGTGATTGTATACTAACCTTTCGGATCAATCACCATCCTCATGATGATCCTATGGTTGGAAGCATTTTATGAGTTAATAATGAAAATTCATGTCTTGAATTTTCAACTCTTGAAAATAAGAATTATCATTATCATTAACTCATGAAATGTATCACAAACACTAAATACATATTATGATTGAAAATAACTCATTTTATTATTTATAATCAAAATTACAATTTTGCCCTTAGAAGTGTATAACAAGTATCAGCCAATTTTGGCTTCTAGGGCACACATACCTAATAAAATTAATATTTAATTAGATTTGATCAATTATTCTAAATTAGTCCATCTTTTAACTAACCTTAGGTCTAACCTAATTTATGAACCTAATCAGCTAACCCAATTACCCAGAAGTTTATGATTAATGACTTAGAGTCGTAATTCACAATTCTAGATACTAAATCATTATACTTAATTTTTAATTAAATTTATGGGCTGAGGGTTAGGATTCGATATTTTAAAAATATTTTTAATTTTGAAAGATTCTTTATAACTTAGCATTGTTCTCCAATTGAGTCGACTCATTTTAAAATTAAATTATCTCAATTCACAAACAACACTAGTTGTAGGATTTAATCTAAAACTATGTACACTACATAATCATGAAATCATGAATCAAACTTTATCTAATTATGCATTCATGATCATAAATCAGATTAAAGCCTAATATAATTAAATTATAAAAATATTAGATCAAATCTAGTAATTTCATGATTAATGATATAGATCATCAACGTACCAGGATAACCTTTTCACTATAGGAGGTAAACCCTACAGCAGGACAATCTACAGTCCGTGCGATCTAGATTTTAATTTTTTAAATCTAATTATTCTAATTATTAGATCAATATTTAGATCAAATCTAAATTATTAATCTAAACATGCAAGCATACCATGTTTAAAGAGCCTTGCTCTGATACCATTTTATAGAAAAATAGTGTAGGATTTGCCATGCAACTTTTGAAAAATATTTCAAAAATAATAATGATGTAGCAGAAAATAATTAATCTAATTAATTATCTACTGATCATATCAAATTACTTAACCCTACACATTAGGATCTAAACATAATATGCATGTATACATCAATAGATCTAAAAATAAAATAATGTAATAAACTATTTACTACATCTACGTGTTCAGAATACAATACTTTTTCGTGGGTAGTCGATCACCATAATCTGAGTCCACCAGATAATGCTATGATATCATGTCACAGCTGCACACAAGTTTGGCCTCTACGGCTGGTCCACACGGAGCTCCTGATCCCAATCAGCCCCACTAGAGTGCTAGCTCCTCGTCGGATCCTTCGATGACTAATCAAAATTGATCCGATCGATCATATACTTTCGTATTTCTTAAATATTTTAAAAAATTAAAATATAAATATTGGAGGATGATGAAAATGTCTTTCAAATTTGGTGACGATCCGATACTCACAACACTCAATCTCTCCACCCAAACCCAGATTCCCAAATCTAGGATTTCACTCGGTCCAAAAACCCTAACCTACTAAAATTCCTATCACGCCCTCTCTGTGTGGAGTTTTTCTATGAAATAAGCTTTTATGGAAAGATAACTTTTATATCTATAATTTTTATTGAGATCATTTCTAAAAATAGAAAATCCTTAGAGGTGAAAATCATAAAAGAAGAGAGGCATAAAGGAAAAGAAAAGTGCTATAGGATCCTATTCTCCTTCACTCCAAGGATTTTTTTGCTCAAAATTGATGTCAAAATACTCTAAAATTTTTATCAAATAATGCTGACTATTTCTACTACATGCACAAAAATTTGTATAATTTATTGATGTAAATACATTGGGAAAACAGCATAGAAAATGATAAGGGTCGAGTGGTTTAGAGATTTTAACCACTCACTTGATTTCAAAAATCAAATGAGCCCTTATCCTTATCCCTCGCTCCCTCCCTTATGTTTAACACATAGAAGGACTCTCCTTTTGTGTGCACATTTTATTACTCAAGAAATATTTGATAAACAAAAGAGAGGGCATGGGAAGCAGAGTGGAAAAGTCAAAAATGATGGGCGGATGGGAGAATTTGAATTCAAACTTTATTTGACTTAGTCCTAATTGGTTTCAACCAAACTAATTAATCTAGACCCAATTAAAATAGGTTAAATTTAATCAATTAGTCTTAACCTAATTTAATAAAATTTTAATTAAATTAGAAATTAATTAAATCTACGTCCTGATCAAATCAAGGTCAAAACTTCCATAGCGATTAGGTCATCTCATTACCTGATCGGGTCAAATCCAATCAAATCAAATTCAATCAAACTTGATCAAATCCTCATCACTCAATTCAATTAAGCTAATCAGTAATTAAATTATCAATTAATTCTTTAAAAATATCTAAGTCCAAATCGAATGGGTTACTGGGCAACAGAGTCCTATCAACATGAAACTCTTGAAGAGTCCTAAATCAATGGAATTATTGAACCCAGTGTCCTAAATAAATTAAACCCATGATCATAGAGTCCTAGACTAGTTGAACTCTTGATCAAAAAGTCTCAGATGAGTAGAACTTAGAGTTCCTATCCAGTAGGACTCTTGATCACAGAGTTTCAATTCAGTGGGACTCTTGACCATAGTATCTTAGATTATCAGGACTCATGATTAGAGAGTCCCAGATAAGTAGGACTTAGAGTCCCAGTCCAGTAGGACTCTTGGCCATAGAGTCCTAGTTCAGTGGACTCTTGACCATAGAGTCCTAGACCAATGGGACTTTTGATCAGAGAGTCCCAAACAAGTAGGACTTAGAGTCCCAATCTAGTAGGACTCTTGGTCATAGAGTTCCAAACCAATGAAACTCTTGATCAGCCATCAGATCAAGTAGAAACTCCTAATGTGTGTGACCCCGTAGGTCCGAACCTAAGTTGGTAGTATAGAAATCAATTTCTATACTAATCGATGTGACTATCTAGCAATGATACCCAACGTCCGAATAGGTCGAATAATCACAATCGCAACATTCAGAACCTACATGAATATGGTTACCATATAATTCATTCCTATGACCTCTGTGTAATAGATGACTCAGGGTTAGACTATCAACCCTAAAAAATACATCCATGTCGTGTCTCAAAGCAATTAGTTACATGACTCCTCACTAAGACTACCCTGGCTAAGATTTTGCTAAATTAAAATATAATTGAACAGAACTCTTGAAATCAGAAGTGGTCAATCCCATCTTGATACATGCACCGACTCCATAAGTACTTGACTATTTTTAGAAATCTTTCATTACTAAATTAGAAATTTAGATAGTCTGACACCAAAACATAGTGAGTTGCTTGGAAGTCATCATGGTGATCTCAGATTGGAGGAACATTTATATCCATATTCCATCGAAGCTAATCTTGACAGAAGAAAAGCCCTGGAGTTGGTCACGTTCAGTGTAGATGTACCCTTATATCTCACTTGCATGCCATATCAGTGTCTCAACACTCCTTGGTTATGAGGACAACCAGCCTATATTGCATACAATGACCTATACTTGATAAATATTATCATCCTAAGTAACAACATATCATTTGGTCTTGAACTATTTAAGGACTAAATGACAAATCCTTCTTTGTCGAATCTAGATAGTCCTAAGGACTTCATCACAACATAGGAGTTCATTAGAAGACAACAAAATTTATGATGAAAAATGCCAAAATAACTTTTATTAATTTATAATTTATATACAATTATAAATATATGGCCCAACCATCAACAAACTGATAATTGGCTTTGGGACACATTCCCAATAGGTAGTGGATTATTTTACTAAGTGGATTAAAGTCAAACCCCTGGCCAAAATTATTAAAGCAAAAGTATAAGAATTTGTTAGAAGTTTATAATATGCAGGTTCCATCTATCTCAAATGTTAGTTACTGACAATGGGTGCCAGTTCACAAGGTTAAAGTTTACTCAATTCTATAAAGATTTTAACATTTTTCATCATTTCACATCTATGGCCTACTCTCAAGTGAATGGTGAAGCCAAAGTAACCAACCAAACTTTGCTATAAGGAACAAAGTCAAGACTTGAGCGAGCAAAAAAAATTTGGGTGGACAAGCTTTACCATATTATCTAGGCTTATAGGACCATCCAAAAGCTACCTACTGAAAAAACACCATTCACTTTGATATTTTAAACTAAAGCAGTCATTCTAGTCAAACTTGGACTTTCTTCGGCATGAGTTAAAAACTTCAACAAATAAAATAATTTACAAAATCTCAGGACAAATCTTGACTTACTAGAAGAGAAATAAAAGAAAGCTCAAACTCAGATGGCAGCCTATAAGCAAAGAGTAGCTCGATATTATAACTCTAAGGTCATGAGTAAGATATTCAAGGATGGAGACTTGATACTATGTCGAGTAGAGATTTCTTAACCATAGAATCAAAGCAAGCTTGCTCCAAATTGGGAAGATCCTTATGAAGTTAAAAAAATTATCCGACCAAGAACTTACCATGTAAAAGAGCTTGGAGGAGCTGCACTATACCAATCTTGGAATTCAAAAAATCTATAAGTATATAATCAATAGCTACATTTCAATAAAAATTTTTTATTTTTAATAGTCCTATCTTTTGCACTAATTAAATTATGGTTGTTGGTGCAAAATCTAATTGATGCCGAAATCAGTGCTGGAGTCGGAGAGGGCGAGGTCGTTGTTGGTGACCTGCAAAATAAGTCTCGTTCGGAGTCGAAGGTGGTGGCTCTAGTAGGACCCTCCGATGATCAAGTCAGCTCTTTCGACCAACAGTAATGGAGTGCTCAGAAAAAAAGTAGTAGAGTATTGAGAAGAAGAAGAGAGCTTCAGGAAGAAAGCATATCTAGAGGATCTCTTAAATAGGCAAAGCCTGTAACAAACTGATAGTGACAACTGCAACTGCCTGATAGTAGGTCATTCGAGATCATATGAAGTTTATTATGGAGGGTAGTGTCTATTGTCGCGATGTGCCAGCCCATTAGGATCTGATAGTTGAAGTTTGCATGTAGGTGATGAAGAGTTTCGAGTTATTATTACTCCAGAGGAGCTCAGAGGTTATTGAGATTGACTGTGCATAGGCTGTTGCTTGCTATATCAAGGGCATGCACTGAGGTCCTTTCAGGCTATTGGAAGAGGTCCGAACAAAATTTCATTGGGAGTATCTAAGAGAAGCCCGACCAAGCGGAGCCCTTCAGACAACTAAAAGGAAAAGTCTGGGAGGAGTTTGACTGTACAAGAAGTTTGAAAGAAATTCGACAGTAGGAGAAGTTCGGAAAGAATTCAACTGTAGGAGAAGTCTAGAAAGAATTTGATTAACAGAGAAGTCCAGCTGAAGGAGAAGTCCAGAAGAAGTTCGACTGGTGGAGAGGTCCGATAGGAGGAGAAGTTCGAAAGGAGTTTGATTGTAGGAGAAGTCTGGCTGGAGGAGAAGTCTAGAAGAAGTTCGACTATAGGAGAAGTCTAGAAGGAATTTGACTATAGGAGAAGTCTGTGTTAGATATGTGTGCCCTAGAAGCCAGAATTGGCTAATACTTATACACTTTTAAGGGCAAAATTATATTTTTGACTATAAATAATAAAAAGAATTATTTTCTATCATAATGTGTATTTAGTGTCTGCGATACATCCCTTGAGTTAATGGTAATGATAATTCTTATTTTCAAGAGTTGAAAATTTAAGACATGAATAATCATTATTAACTCATAAACATGCTCCCGACCATAGGATCATCACGAGGATGGTGATTGATCCGGAAGGTTGGTGTACGATCGCTTCTCTTTAGTAGATGAGTCTTGAGTCTACGGTGTGGAGACACCGGAGCGAGAGTACAGGTACTCGTTAGAGAACGAGGGCACTGAGCGTGACCACCTCGAGTAGTCATTAGGAAGTCTACCTTCTCGTCAATGACTGACTCGATGCTGCAGTAGTGTGTCTGGTTCTTTGACCTGAGATGCATCGGCAGTTCACCTTGAGGGTGTTATAGTTTGACTACACCATTACTCGGTCTCCTAGCCATATGGAACCCTGAGGTGTATGTTGGCTATAGCATGTTCATTGTAGGAACTGGATTGCATCAAGATGGAATCTATCTACCTCGGTGGTAGAGGAGCAGCCCTATGATGAATCATGAGAATCAAGTCCTGAAGCCCATGGCCATGGCAGAGTGAAATAATAGAAAGAGTTTCTATTTAGATTTTCACATTGGACTCGAATCGAATGATTACATCATATGACAGAGACTAGGGTTTGACGAGTTTACCTTAACCCTAATCTGATCGGGGCTCAAGATAGAAGAACTTAATCACACAGGTAGCTGCACCAAGAGGTTCGCATTCAGCTCTGATGGGTTGCCACCATATACTGCTAGGTGTCACTGGTGGATTTTGGGAGCAATTAGAATGATTTAGATGATCGATCATTCTAGCTGTTCGAATCAGAAGAGTTCTGATCCATCGAAAGGAGTTTCGATGATGTCGATGATAGAGATCATGACATATCCCATTACCATACAGAACTGAACCTAACTGGGTCACACAAACAAGGGTTTGAATCTGGTGATCATCAATTGAACTGATCTAGTTCAATTGATCTGAATGAGATTCAATTAGGTTCAAGAAAATCGTGCTAGCACTCGATTGAACCTAACGTTCTTCTTTTACTATCATAAATAAGTTGTCCTGACTGAGCCAAAGGAGTTTGTGCTCAATCAGAGGCCTTCATATGGTCTGAACTGGAGGTTGTCCAAGTTAGAAAGGTTGTCTTATTTTATAAGACATGACCTGCCATTTTTGGTCACCTGCCATTTTTGGTCCTTTGACTTTGGTGGTCAAAAGTTGACCTTTTGACTGGTCAAATGTTGACCATAGACACTTTGACTTTTGTCCACATGTGTCATGCACCTATTGGAGAACTGGTGGGGGCCTGTCCCCCTGCCAGAACCTGGCAAGGAAGGAGGGCGCACGCCACCCTAGGCGTGCGCCCAAGTTGGAGGCGCCTTGGAGTCCTTGTGTTGGACAAGGACTCCACCTCCCTTTTGGATTCCAAATCAGAGTTCTACTAAGAATCCAGTTTGACTGGTCTTAGGCACCCTCTAAGGAGGGAATCCAGGGGATCTCTATTCCCCACCAATCAGATTTAGATCTGATTTCACAAAGGGTTGTGATTGGTTGGGAGGAAGAGGAGTTGGATCACGCTTAGTCTATAAATAAGACCCTGCGCCCAACTCAGATTCCTAATGCAATTAAGAATAGAGATTTCCCATGCCCCAAGGCTGCCTCTCCCCTCTCTCCTCCATGCCTAAACTTCTCCTCCTCTCCTCTCCACGTCCAAAAGAGTTTTGGACTTAGGTTGGTGCGATTCCAGATCAAAAGAAAGGCGATCAAAAGAAGAAGGCTGCACTGCTGCAAAGGACGACTGACTGCTGATCTTCAAAAGGAGTTTTGAAGATCCTCCAGATCAGATCCAGATCTGATTTTTGGAGGCATGATAGAGAAGAAGAGGATCTCCAGATCCAACCCGAGTGGATACCGGTAGAGGCCAGGCGCTTGCGTGGCTAGATCCAGAACCTTCCGCTGCAATCAGGATCATCTACAGGGTAATAGGATTACCCAAATCAGGTAAATTAAATTTGATTTAATTTATCTTATTTTATTTTATTTATTAAAATAATAAGAATCAGATCTAAAATATATCAAGATCTGATTGGGATCAAGAGAAAAATTTTTTGAAATATATCTCTTGATCTGATCAGATCTGGACGAACCTGGACCGGGAAATCAGGATTTCCCTTCAACTGGTATCAGAGCCATGGTTCTAAAATTATTTAGATCTAATTTTAATTTTATTTTAATTAGAAAATAAAGTGATTTTAGATGTCACATGAGATGTGATCAGATCTGAAATCAGAAAAAATTAAAATTAAATGATTTGGATCTAAGAACATAGAAGATATGCATGACTAGTTCTAGAATAGAATAGTTCTATAGAATAGTCTTTGCATGTCTTTGATTTAATCTGATTAAATCATATTTTAGATCTTCTTATTTACTATTTTTTGATATTATAAGTGTTATAATAACATCTAAAAAATAGCAAATAAAAATTATTTAATTTTAAATATCATATGAGATATGATTGATGCATGTCTAGACTAGTTGTAGAATAGTTCTACATAATTATCTAGATTAGAATTTATTTTGATTAGATCAATTTAAATCTAATTTTTTAGATTATTATGAGATAATTTAGATCTGAAAAATATGCATGATTATGATACATGAGATGTATGCAAAATATGCCATGATTAGATCTACTTTATATATGAGATATATGATATAGATCTGATATTGTTTTGTAGTATTGAATGTTCCTGATTAAGGCGTTCCTCTTGGCCGTCCGGTCATAAGAACGAAGAAGGGTTTAAAGGCCCTCTCTTCCCATTCGATGGGGTGTTCTTATGATGTGTAGGGGTGCTGCGTGTTCGTCCTTAATCAGAAACCCAAAACTTACTTTCTGCAAAACCCTAGATCCTGAAACCCTAGGATTTATTGTGCATATTTTGTTTATGAACCCTAACTTAATTAAGAATTAAGTTTATGGAATATTAATTAGGTCTAAAATTGAGAATTTCAGATCTAAGACATATTCATAATACTGGGTTCGGGCTTGGGTAGCTCAATTAGGTCTAAGCGGTTGATCAAACCGAATCAAGAGTTGGTTAGATGGGATCAACAATGCTTAAATTGACCAGCCTAATAGGATTAAGTCTGGGTCAAGATCGAGTCACGATCAAGCAAGACCTAATTAGGCTCAGAGGTTAGAGTCTGGATTGTAGGCTAACCCAATTGGTTCTGACTCAACAATTTGGTGTCTAAGGTAAGTTTGGCATAGACGACCGACTGGTTTTTAATTGGAAGCTACTCGACCTGAATGCGTTCTTGTACGAGTTAATGGCATATTCCTTCCACCGGTCTCACTTACCTGGCCATATCTGTTGACACAGTTCTGATCTGAGGTGGTCAATAATCCGAGCTAACCCATGCCACTAGGTTAGTCATAATTGTTATGACTAAGCCAAGTCTAGTTTAATGAGACCTGAATCAATTCTCCCTAAGAAAAGATTAAGTCTGAGGTCTTCCACCATTGTAGATGTGCGGGCCCTTCCCGGGGTTGATTGTTCTCGGCTGGATACAGTGGCTCAGTTGCACCGGAAAGATGCAACCATGTCTATTAGGCATTGGATGCTATGGGCTGGAGGATGAGTTGGGCTCAATATTTTGGATACGGTGAGAGACTCAATTAGGAACCCAGTCTATGCAAATGGTGGGTCTGACTTAACTAAGGAGTGGATCAATATTCCGGATACGGTGAGATTCATGAATTAGAGACCAAGTTTGGGTGCACCATGATTAGAGAATCATTGAACAAGAGTTGTTCACTCATTGGCTAACCCATCACCAATAACTGTTAGGTGAGGTGATGAGTCAGTTGGTGAGACCGCACCACCCACTAGAAATCATTAATCATGGAGATTTTCGCATCTCTACAGAGGGAGTGTAGGGATCCGAGAAAATAGTGGGAGCTAATTTGTTTAAAAATAAAATCCCTAAACAAATTGGTCAAGTCAAAATTACAGTATCTAACTAGAATCTTTGACTCTCTACAGGAAAATGTCTGCGTCCAACCCATTGGCACGTATCCTGGACACACATAGACTGACTGGACCCAATTATAAAGATTGGCTCAGGAACTACAAAATTATTTTGGGTTCCGAGAAGTTAACCCATGTTTTGGACCAGGACCCTCCCACCTTACCAGTCCGTCCATCTGTTGAACAGAGAGCGTCTCTGGAAAAATGGATTGACGAAGATAATAAGGCCAGATATTACATGTTGGGCTCGATGTCTGATGAGCTCCAGCGCCAACATGAAGATATCGGGACTGCTCGCCAAATGTTGGCTCACCTGCAGGAGATGTTTGGTGAACAGAGTCGCGCAGCCAAATATCAAGTCACAAAATGACTTTTTAAGGCTAAGATGCGTGATGGGCAGTCAGTCCAAGATCACTGTCTGACAATGATCAAGGACATGGAAGAGCTTGAGAAGCTCGGTGTGAAGTTGGACTTGGATCTGCAGAACGATATTATTCTGCAATCCTTGACTGATGCATATGGGCAATTCATCATGAATTACCACATGCATAAACTTCAAAATTCCTTGGCCGAGTTGATGAATATGCTGGTTACCGCTGAGCTTTCTATGAAAGGTTCTAAAGGCTCAGTTCTTGCTATGGAACGGACTTCTTCCAAAAGAAAGTCTTATGGAAAGAAAAAGAAGTCTGTGAAAAAGCAAAAGGTGGAAGGATCAAAAGAAGAAGAAGGCAGAATCGAAAAGAAGAAGGCCGATGGCAAAGGAAAGTGTTTCCATTGCAACAGCGACGGCCATTGGAAGCGGAACTGCCCTACTTACCTGGCCACCCTGAAAGAACAAGAAGGAAGGTCCTTCTGGAGGTATGCTCGTTATTGAGTCTAACCTTACGGTTTCTTCTGCATCCAGTTGGGTGCTTGACTCTGGTTCTAGTGCTCATCTGTGCACTTCTATGCAGGGTCTTGAGGATAGCAGGAGGCTGAGGGATGGAGACATGATCCTACGCATCGGTAATGGAGCAAGAGTTGCTGCAGTAGCCGTGGGAACATACCCTCTTCGATTACCATCTGGTTTAGACTTAGTTTTAAAAGACTGTTATTATGTGCCTGCAGCTAGCAGGAATTTGATTTCTGTTTCATGCTTAGCACAAGAAGGTTATGTGATCACCTTCTTAAGGACCATTGTAACATTCTTTATGAAAGAAATAAAATTGCAAATGGTTTCCTTATTAATGGTCTTTATCAGTTACATATTGATGTACCTATTTTTAACTATCGAGCAAAACGTGAATGCCAAACATGACCTAGGGATAGTCCAAACGACAGATATCTATGGCACCTGAGATTAGGTCATATAGCAGAAGATAGGATTAACAAATTGGAGAAAAATGGGCTATTGAGTCCATTGACTTTTGAGTCATATCCAACTTGTGAATCTTGTCTTCAAGGCAAAATGACTAAACTCCCTTTTGTTGGACATGGGGAGAGGGCCACAGATCTCCTTGCCCTAGTACATACTGATGTGTGCGGCCCATTTGATGTGCCGGCTAGAGGCAATTTTGTCTACTTCATTACCTTTACCGATGATCTGTCTAGGTATGGGTATGTGTATCTTATGAGACACAAGTCTGAAGCTTTTGAAAAGTTCAAAGAATTCAGACATGAAGTAGAAAAACAAACTGAAAAACCCATTAAGGTTCTTCGATCAGATCGAGGAGGTGAATACCTTAGCCGGAAATTCCTAGACTATCTTAAGGAAAAATGGCATAGTCTCTCAATGGACTCCACCAGGAACACCTCAACTCAACGGGGTTTCAGAATGGAGAAATCGGACTCTATTAGGATATGGTTCGATCCATGATGAGCTTCACAGACCTCCCTGATTTTCTTTGGGGACACTTCATTGTTAACTTCAATTTATCTACTGAATAGGGTTCCCTCTAAAACCGTTCCTACCACACCGTATGAGATATGGCACGGTAAGAAACCAAGTCTGAGTCATCTCAGAATTTGGGGTTGTCCGGCTCATGTCAAAAGACAACAAGCGGACAAGTTAGAGTTTAGGTCCTTTAGAGCTCGATTCATAGGATATCCTAAAGAGTCATTAGGATACTATTTCTACATTCCAGAAGACCACAATGTGATTGTGAGTCGACATGCCATCTTTCTTGAAAAATAGTTTATTCAAGATAGCGGCATTGGAAAAGCAGATCAAGCTTGATGAGAAAGTCTCACAAGCAGAACGAGCTAAGGACCAAGTGGAACCAAATCAGGTTGAGCCAATAAGAACACTACCTCCTCCACCTCGTAGATCGGAAAGAGTTTCCCGTCCCCCTGAAAGATACTTAGGTATTATTTCAGAGGATGTAGAGGAAATGTTCCTCGTAGGTAATGGTGCTCATGGTGATGATCCCAAAACCTACAACGAGGCGATATCAGATATCGACTCCGAGAAATGGCTAGAGGCAATGAAGTCAGAAATTGACTCGATGCACTCAAACCAAGTCTGGACCTTGGTAGATCCACCAGAAGGTATAGTACCTATTGGGTGTAAATGGATCTTCAAGAGAAAGATTGGTGCAGATGGGAATGTGGAGACATTCAAGGCTAGACTAGGTGGCAAAAGGTTATAGTCAACGTGAAGGCATTGACTATCAGGATACCTTTTCCCCAGTAGCTATGCTAAAATCCATCCGCACATTGCTTGCTGTTGCAGCCTATTTCGATTATGAAATATGGCAAATGGACGTGAAAACGGCATTCCTAAATGGATATCTTGAGGAAGATATCTATATGGAACAGCCGCTAGGTTTCACATCCAGTGATACTGATCACAAGGTTTGCAAGCTGCAAAGGTCCATATATGGACTTAAGCAAGCATCTCGGAGCTGGAACACTCGTTTCAATGATGTGATCAAAAAGTTTGGTTTCATCAAAAATGAAGAGGAACCATGTGTTTTCAAAAGGGTCAGTGGGAGCGCTGTTGTCTTCCTCGTATTGTACGTGGATGACATCCTCCTTATTGGGAATGATATTCCCATGTTGACATCAGTCAAGATGTGGTTGTCCAAGGAATTCTCCATGAAAGACCTAGGTGAAGCATCCTTTATTCTAGGAATTAAGGTCTATAGGGATAGACCGAATAGGATGCTAGGACTTTCACAGAAGATGTACATAGAGGAAGTACTAAAGAGGTTTAGTATGGAAAACTCTAAGAGGGGATTAATACCCTTCAGACATGGTATTCATCTTTCCAAGAAGATGTGCCCCAGCACACCTGAGGAAATAGAACGCATGAGCAAGATCCCTTATGCTTCTGCAATAGGGAGCCTCATGTATGCCATGCTATGTACACGACCTGATATAGCCCATGCTGTGAGTGTCACAAGCAGATATCAGTCAAATCCAGGTGAAGAACACTGGACTTCTGTGAAATGTATCCTTAAGTACTTGAGAAGAACTAAGGATATGATGTTGGTCTTTGGTAATGGAGAACTCCAAGTCCAGGGATACACAGACTCGGACTTCATGTCCGATATAGATGATCGAAAGTCGACATCTGGAAGTCTGTTTGTGTGCAATGGTGGAGCTGTCAGCTGGAAGAGTTCCAAGCAAACTGTGATAGCAGATTCCACCATGGAAGCAGAATATATAGCTGCATCAGAGGCTGCAAAGGAAGCATTCTGGTACAAGAAGTTTGCTGCAGAAATTGGAGTAATGCCATCAGATGCCATTCCTCTATTACTGCGACAACAATGGCGCCATAGCCCTTGCTAAGGAGCCGAGGTCTCACCAGAAATCCAAGCACATTGAGCGGCGATATCATCTCATCCGCGATTACCTTGAGAAAGGTTACGTTGAGGTCAAGAGAGTCAACTCCGCAGATAATGTGGCAGACCCACTTACAAAGCCGTTGGGCCAGCAGAAGATCGAAGCCCACCTTGAGAAGATGGGACTTAGACTTGTAGCCAATTGGCTTTAGGACAAGTGGGAGATTGTTAGATATATGTGCCCTAGAAGCCAGAATTGGCTGACACTTGTAATACACTTCTAGGGGCAAAATTATAATTTTGACTATAATAATAAAATGGGTTATTTTCATCAAATTGTATTTAGTGTCTGTGATACATCCTTTGAGTTAATGGTAATGATAATTCTATTTTCAAGAGTTGAAAATTTAAGACATGAATAATCATTATTAACTCATAAAAGCTCCCGACCATAGGATCATCATGAGGATGGTGATTGATCTTGGTGTACAATCAGTAGATGAGTCAGTCTATGGTGTATACAGGTGTAGTGTTGTGTCTATACATGTCTGTGATACATGTTAATTGAGTTAATGACTAATTCAATGATGAATTCATAGAGTTCATTGAAAATTTAAGAGTCATGAATAATCATGAGACATGAATAATCTATTCATTAACTCATAAACAGACTCATAGGATCATCGACGAGGATGGTAGGATGATCATCACGAGTACGGCTTCTCTTTAGTAGATGAGTCTTGAGTCTACGGTGTGGAGACACCGGTTGGTGTAGTGTTAGATATATGTGCCCTAGAAGCCAGAATTGGCTGACACTTGTAATACACTTCTAGGGGCAAAATTATAATTTTGACTATAATTAATAAAATGGGTTATTTTCTATCACATATGTGTATTTAGTGTCTGTGATACATCCTTTGAGTTAATGGTAATGATAATTCATATTTTCAAGAGTTGAAAATTTAAGACATGAATAATCATTATTAACTCATAAACAGCTCCCGACCATAGGATCATCACGAGGATGGTGATTGATCCGGAAGGTTGGTGTACGATCGCTTCTCTTTAGTAGATGAGTCTTGAGTCTACGGTGTGGAGACACCGGAGCGAGAGTACAGGTACTCGTTAGAGAACGAGGGCACTGAGCGTGACCACCTCGAGTAGTCATTAGGAAGTCTACCTTCTCGTCAATGACTGACTCGATGCTGCAGTAGTGTGTCTGGTTCTTTGACCTGAGATGCATCGGCAGTTCACCTTGAGGGTGTTATAGTTTGACTACACCATTACTCGGTCTCCTAGCCATATGGAACCCTGAGGTGTATGTTGGCTATAGCATGTTCATTGTAGGAACTGGATTGCATCAAGATGGGATCTATCTACCTCGGTGGTAGAGGAGCAGCCCTATGATAATCATGAGAATCAAGTCCTGAAGCCCATGGCCATGGCAGAGTGAAATAATAGAAAGAGTTTCTATTTAGATTTTCACATTGGACTCGAATCGAATGATTATATCATATGACAGAGACTAGGGTTTGACGAGTTTACCTTAACCCTAATCTGATCGGGGCTCAAGATAGAAGAACTTAATCACACAGGTAGCTGCACCAAGAGGTTCGCATTCAGCTCTGATGGGTTGCCACCATATACTGCTAGGTGTCACTGGTGGATTTTGGGAGCAATTAGAATGATTTAGATGATCGATCATTCTAGCTGTTCGAATCAGAAGAGTTCTGATCCATCGAAAGGAGTTTCGATGATGTCGATGATAGAGATCATGACATATCCCATTACCATACAGAACTGAACCTAACTGGGTCACACAAACAAGGGTTTGAATCTGGTGATCATCAATTGAACTGATCTAGTTCAATTGATCTGAATGAGATTCAATTAGGTTCAAGGAAATCGTGCTAGCACTCGATTGAACCTAACGTTCTTCTTTTACTATCACAAATAAGTTGTCCTGACTGAGCCAAAGGAGTTTGTGCTCAATCAGAGGCCTTCATATGGTCTAACTGGAGGTTGTCCAAGTTAGAGAAGGTTGTCTTATTTTATAAGACATGACCTGCCATTTTTGGTCACCTGCCATTTTTGGTCCTTTGACTTTGGTCAAAAGTTGACCTTTGACTGGTCAAATGTTGACCATAGACACTTTGACTTTTGTCCACGTGTCACGCACCTATTGGAGAACTGGTGGGGGCCTGTCCCCCTGCCAGAACCTGGCAAGGAGGAGGGCGCACGCCACCCTAGGCGTGCGCCCAAGTTGGAGGCGCCTTGGAGTCCTTGTTGGACAAGGACTCCACCTCCCTTTTGGATTCCAATCAGAGTTCTACTAAGAATCCAGTTTGACTGGTCTTAGGCGCCCTCTAAGGAGGAATCCAGGGGTCTCTATTCCCACCAATCAGATTTAGATCTGATTTCACAAAGGGTTGTGATTGGTTGGGAGGAAGAGGAGTTGGATCACGCTTAGTCTATAAATAAGACCCTGCGCCCAACTCAGATTCCAATGCAATTAGAATAGAGATTTCCCATGCCCCAAGGCTGCCTCTCCCCTCTTCCTCCATGCCTAAACTTCTCCTCCTTCTCCTCTCCACGTCCAAAAGAGTTTTGGACTTAGGTTGGTGCATTCCAGATCAAAAGAAAGGCGATCAAAAGAAGAAGGCTGCACTGCTGCAAAGGACGACTGCTGATCTTCAAAAGGAGTTTTGAAGATCCTCCAGATCAGATCCAGATCTGATTTTTGGAGGCATGTGATAGAGAAGAAGAGGATCTCCAGATCCAACCCGAGTGGATACCGGTAGAGGCCAGGCGCTTGCGTGGCTAGATCCAGAACCTTCCGCTGCAATCAGGATCATCTACAGGGTAATAGGATTACCCAAATCAGGTAAATTAAATTTGATTTAATTTATCTTATTTTATTTTATTTATTAAAATAATAAGAATCAGATCTGAAACATATCAAGATCTGATTGGGATCAAGAGAAAAATTTTTGAAATATATCTCTTGATCTGATCAGATCTGGACGAACCTGGACCGGGAAATCAGGATTTTCCTTCATTCAGGCACGAGGAAAAGAAAAGGGGGATGTGCTCTCTCCCTCTCTCCTCCATGCCTTCCTCAGATCCTCTCTCTCCTATCCACTCCCAAGAGGCTTTGGACTCAAGTTTGGTGCGATCCAGGCAAGGAAAACGCTACAAGAAAGGAAGAAGGCAGCACTACTGCAGGAGACGACATCGAATCTTCAAAAGTTATTTTGAAGACCCTCAAGATTAGATCAAGATCTGATCTTTGAAGGATAGATCGAGGAGGAGGAGATATCCAGATCCAACTCGAGCGGATATTGGTAGAGGTTAGACGATTGCGTGGCTGCGTCCAAAACCTCAGGCAATCAGTAGGATCATCACAGGATAATTAGATTACCCAAGAATAAGGTATGAATTAAATCTGATTTAATTTATTTTAATTTTATTTTATTTTATTAGATCTATCAAATTAGATTTGAAAAGTATTAAATTTGATTTAGATTTTAAAAAAAAAATTAAAATATTTCTCTTAATAAAATTAGATCTGAATGAACCTAACCTGGGAAACTGATTTTTTCCTTCAGTCTGAAAAGAATTCGACTGGCAAAAAAGTCCAACTGAAGGAAAAATCTAGGAGAAGCTTGACTATAGGAGAAGTCTGAAAGGAGTTCGACTAACAAAGAGATCCAGCTAGAAAAGTCTGGAAGGAGTTCAATCGACATCCAAGCTAGCCAGGCTAGACTGTACAAGGGGCCACTCTCACTATTCAAGTTCATCTGAAGGAGATCTAATGATAGGAGGGTGGTCGAGATCGCTCTAAGACTAGATATTTAGCTGAACTTTGGTGGGAGTAGGTTTATCCCCAACAATAGTCTTCCTACTCTCGAGTTCGAAACTTGAAATAAAAAAGTACAAATGCGACTGTCGAAATTCTTTTTAGCCTCCCGCACCCATTAGGATGGGATGTCTTGATGTCTATCACATTGGTGCCGAAACTTCATAAATATGGGATGATCCGAAAAGATGTTTTTTGAGCCTCCCATCAAAACTCTATCCATGGTATGGCTTAATTAAGGATCTACCCATCACCACTTCTCGGCCATGATGAGTGGGACACACAGTACGCATAGGTCGGCTGAATGAGATCTACAATCATAACTGTTTCAGACTTTCCTTGGCTATTAAAGACCTTCTTGTTAGATATGTGTGTCCTAAAAGCTAGAATTGGCTGACACTTGTAATACACTTCTAAGGGCAAAATTATAATTTTGATAATAAATAATAAAATGGATTATTTTCTATCACATATGTGTATTTAGTATCTATGATACATCCCTTGAGTTAATGGTAATGATAATTCTTATTTTCAAGAGTTAAAAATTTAAGAAAAGAATTTTCATTATTAACTCATAAAATGCTCCTGACCGTAGGATCATCATGAGGATGGTGATTGATCTAGAAGGTTAGTGTACAATCACTTCTTTGTAGTAGATGAGTCTTGAGTCTACGATGTAGAGACACCAGAGCGAGAGTACAGGTACTCGTTAGAGAATGAGGGCACTGAGCGTGACCACCTCGAGTAGTCATAAGGAAGTCTACCTTCTCGTCGATGACTGACTCAAAGCTGCAGTAGTGTGTCTGGTTCTTTGACCTGAGGTGCATCGGTAGTTCACCTTGAGGGTGTTATAGTTTGACTACACCATGACTCGATCTCCTAGCCATTCGAAATCCTGAGGTGTATGTTGGCTATAGCATGTTCATTGTAGGAATTGGATTGCACCAAGATGGAATCTATCTACCTCGGTGGATGAGGAGCAGCCCTATGATGATCATGAGAATCAAGTCCATAAGCCCATGGCCATGGCAGAGAGTGAAATAATAGAAAGAGTTTCTATTTAGGTTTTCACATCGGACTTGAATCGAATGATTAAATCATATGATAGAAACTAGGGTTTGACGAGTTTACCTTAACCCTAATCTGATCGGGGCTCAAGATAGAAGAACTTAATCACACAGGTAGCTGCACCAAGAGGTTCATTCAGCTCTGATGGGTTGCCACCATATACTGCTAGGTGTCACTGATGGATTTTGGGAGCAATTAGAATGATTTAGATGATCGATCATTCTAGCTGTTCGAATCAGAAGAGTTCTGATCCATCGAAAGGAGTTTCGATGATGTCGATGATAGGAGATCATGACATATCCCATTACCATACAGAACTGAACCTAACTGGGTCACACAAATAAGGGTTTGAATCTGGTGATCATCAATTGAACTAATCCCAGTTCAATTGATCTGAAATGAGATTCAATTAGGTTCAAGGAAATCGTGCTAGCACTCGATTGAACCTAACGTTCTTCTTTTACTATCATAAATAAGTTGTCCTCTGACTGAGCCAAAGGAGTTTGTGCTCAATCAGAGGTCCTTCACTATGGTCTAACTGGAGCTTGTCCAAGGTCAGAAAAGGGTTGTCTTATTTTGAGATAAATTTGAACATACCTGCCATTTTTGGTCACCTGCTATTTCTTGTCCTTTGACTTTGGTCAAAAGTTGACCTTTGACTGGTCAAATGTTGACCATTGATACTTTGACTTTTGTCCATGTGTCATGCACCTATTGGAGAGCTGGTGGGGCTTGTCCCCCTGCTAGAACCTGGCAAGGAGAAGGGCGCACGCCCCTAGGATGGCATGTGCCCAAGTGGATAGGCAGGAGGCCCCAGGAGTCCCTGTTGGACAGGGACTCCAGGTCTCCTTTTTGGATTCAAATTAGGTGACCCTCTCCTAAGAACCAAGTTTGACCAGGTCTTAGGTGCCATCTAAGGATGGAATCCATGGGTCTCTCATCTGGATTGGAATCCAGATGGGACTCTATTCCCACCAATCAGATTTAGATCTGATTTCACAAAGGGTTGTGATTGGTTGGGAAGAAGAGGAGTTGGATCACGCATAGTCTATAAATAAGAAAACCTATCTGCGCCCAACTCAGATTGACAATTAGAATAGAGATTCTCCTAGACATGCCCCAAGGCTACCTCTCTCCCTCTTCCTCCATGCCAAACCTTTTTGATTCTCCTTTGTCCTCTCCATGCCCAAAAGATAGTTTGGACTTCAGGTTGGTGTGATTCAGATCAAAAGAAAGGCTGATCGAGAAAGAAGAAGGCTGCACTGCTGCAAAGGACGACTGCAGATCTTCAAAAGAAGTTTTCAAGATTCTCCAGAATCAGATCCAGATCTAATTTTTGGAGACATGATAGAAGAAGAAGAAAGATCTCCAGAATCTAGCCCAAGTGGATATCCGGTAGAGGCCTGGCGCTTGCGTGGCTAGATCCAGAACCTCAGGCCATCAGTAGATCATCAATGGGTAATCAGATTACCCATATCAAAGTAAAATTAAATTTAGATTTAATTTAATTTAATTTTTTTATTTGTTAGATCAATAAGAATTAGATATAAAAAATATTAAGATCTAATTTGGATCTAAGAGAAAAATTTTTGAAATATATGCCTCTTGATCTGAATCAGATCTTGAACGAACGTGGATCCAAAAAATCAGGATTTTTCCTTCAACTGGTATCAGAGTCAGAGTAATTTGGATCTAAATGAAAATTTTTAAAATATGCCTCTTGATCCAATCAGATTTGAATGAACGTGATCCAAAAAATTAGGATTTTTCCTTCAACTAGTATCAGAGTCAGATTACATAAAATTTATTTAGATCTGATTTAATCTAATAAATTAGTAATTTTACATATCACATGAGATCTGATTAGATCTAAAATTAGAAAATTAAAAAATTAAAATTAATTAATCTAGATCTAATATGTATGAGATACATAACTAGACTAGGAATAAAATTATTCTATGTAGTCTAGTATAATCATAATTTTTATTTGATTAAATATAACTCTAAGATTTATTTATTTATCTTTTAATCTTATAAATATTATAATCAGATCTAAAAATAGAAAATAAATCAAATTTAATTTGTTCATATGAGATATGATAGTTGCATGTTTAGACTAGTTGTAGAATAGTTTTACAATAGGATCTAGATTAAATTTTATTTGATGAGATCAAATTTAAATTTAATGTTTTAGATGATTGTGAGATAATTTTGATCTAAAAAATGCATGCATGATACATGAGATGTATACAAAATATGTTTATAATTAGATCAATTTTCTATATATGAGATATATGATATAGATCTAATTAGTTTTTGTAGATTAGTTGTATTTCTGATTAAGGCGTTCCCCTTGGCCGTCCGATCATAAGAATAAAGTAGGATTTAAACGACCCTCTCCTCTCCATTCGATGGGATGTTCTTATGATGTGTAGGGGTGCTGCACATTCGCCTTTAATCAAAAATTGAAAACTTACTTTCTGCAAAATTCTAGATCCTGAAACCCTAGGATCTTATTTACATGTTTTGTTTATGAACCCTAAACTTAATTGAAGAATTAAGATTATGAAATATATTAGATCTAAAATTGAGAATTTTCAGATCTAAGACATATTCATAAAATTGGGTTCGGGCTTGGGTAGCTCAATTAGGTCTAAGCGGTTGATCAAACCAAATCAAGAGTTGGTTAGATGGGATCAACAATGCTTAAATTGACCAGCCTAATAGGATTAAGTCTGGGTCAAGATCGAGTCACATGAGTGATCGATCAAGCTAAGACCTAATTAGGCTCAGTGGTTAGAGTCTGGATTGTAGGCTAACCCGATTGATTCTGGCTCAATAATTTAATGTCTAAGGTAAGTTTGGCAGATATGACCGACTGGTTTTTAATTGGAAGCTACTCGACTCGAATGCATTCTTGTCGAGTTAATGGCATATCCCTTCCACTGATCTCACTTACCTAGCCATGTTTGTTGACTCAGTTCTGATCTAAGGTGGTCAATAATCCAAGCTAACCCATGCCACTAGGTTAGTCATAATGGTTATGACTATGTCAAGTCTAGTTTAATGAGACCTAAATCAAATCTTCCTAAGAAAAGATTAAGTTTAAGGTCTTTCCCCATTGTAGATGTGCGGACCCTTCCCGGGGTTGATTGTTCTCGGTTGGTTACAGTAGCTCAGTTGCACCGGAAAGATGCAACCATGCCTATTGGGCATTGGATGCTATGGGTTGGAGGATGAATTGGGCTCAATATTTTGGATATGATGAGAAACTCAATTGGGAATCCAATCTGTGCAAATGGTGGGTTTGACTTAACTAAGGAGTGGATCAATATTTCAGACACGATGAGATTCTTGAATTAGAGACCAAGTTTGGGTGCATCATGATTAAAGAATCATTGAACAAGAGATGTTCACTCATTAGCTAACCCATCACCAATAACTGTTAGGTGAGGTGATGAGTTAGTTAGTGGGACCGCACCAACCACTAAAAATCAGTAATCATGGTGATTTTTGCATCTCTACAGAGGGAGTATAGGGATCCAAGAAAATAGTGGGAGCTAATTTATTTAAAAATAAAATTCTTAAATAAATTGGTTAAGACTTAATTATAATATCTAACTAGAAACTTTGACTCTCTATAAAAAAAAATATCTGCATCCAACCCACTAGCACAAATCCTAGACACCAATAGACTGACTGGACCAAATTATAAGGATTGACTTTGAAACTTCAAAATCATTTTGGGTTCTGAGAAGTTAACTCATGTACTGGACCAGGACCTTCCCACCTTACTAGCTCGTCCATCCGCTGAGCAGAGAGCATCTCTGGATAAGTGGACAAATGATGATAACAAGGCCAGATACTACATATTGGGCTCAATGTCTGATGAACTTCAGTGCCAACATGAAGATATCAGGACTGCTCACCAAATGTTGGCTCACCTATAGAAGATATTTGGTGAACAGAGTCGCGCAGCCAAGTATCAAGTCACTAAACGACTGTTCAAGGCTAAGATGCGTGATGGGTAGTTAGTCCAAGATCATTATCTGATGATGATCAAGGACATGGAAGAGCTTGAGAAGCTCTGAGTGAGGTTGGATATGGATCTATAGAATGATATAATTCTACAATTTTTGACTGATGCATATGGACAGTTCATCATGAACTACCATATGCATAAACTTCAAAACTCCTTGGCCGAACATATGAACATACTGATTACCGCTGAGCTTTCCATGAAAGGTTCTAAAGACTCAGTACTTGCTATAGAACAGACTTCTTTCAAGAGAAAGTCTTTTGAAAAGAAGAAGAAGTCTGTGAAAAAGTAGAAGGTGGAAGGAGGAAAGAAGAAAAAGGCAGAGCTGAAGAAGAAAGCCGCTGACAAAGAAAAGTATTTTCATTGCAACAATGACGGCCACTAGAAGCGGAACTGCCCTACTTACCTAGCCACCCTAAAGAAGAAGGAGGCAGGTCCTTCTGGAGGTATGCTCGTTATTGAGTCTAACCTTACGGTTTCCTCTACATCCAGTTGGATGCTTGACTCTGGTTCTAGTGCTCACTTGTGCACTTCCATGCAGGGTCTTGAGGATAGCAGGAGGCTGAGGGATGGTGAGATGATCCTGCATGTCAAAAATGGAGCAAGAGTTACTACCGTGACCATGAAATATATCCTCTTCGACTACCATCTTGTTTAGATTTAGTATTAAAAGACTGTTATTATGTGCCTACAGCAAGCAGGAATTTGATTTCTATTTCTTACCTTGCATTAGAAGGCTATGTAATTAATTTTCTTAAGGACCATTATAATATTCTTTATGAAAGAAATAAAATTGCAAGTGGTTTCCTCATTCATGGTCTTTATCAATTACATGTTTTTAATTTCGAGCAAAATATGAATGCCATAAAATCAAAATGAGCTAGGGATAGTCCAAACGATAGGTATCTATGGCACCTAAGATTAGGTCATATAACAGAAGATAGGGTTAACAAATTCGAGAAAATAGGATAATTGATTCCATTGACTTTCGAGTCATATCCAATTTGTGAATCCTATCTTCATGGCAAAATGACTAAGCTCCCTTTTGTAGGACATGGGGAAAGGGCCACGAATCTTCTTGCCGTAGTACATACTGATGTGTGCGGTCCATTTGATGTGCTGGCTAGAGGCAACTTTATCTACTTCATAACCTTTACCGATGATTTATCTAGGTATGGGTATGTGTATCTTATGAGACATAAGTCTGAAGCCTTTGAAAAGTTCAAAGAATTCAGATATGAAGTAGAAAAGCAAACTGAAAAATCCATTAAGATTCTTTGATCAGATCGAGGAGGTGAATACCTTAGTCTGGAATTTCTGAACTATCTCAAGAAAAATGACATAGTCTCTTAATGGACACCATCAGCAACACCTTAACACAACAGAGTTCACAGAACTGGGAGTGTTCGGAAGCAATGGAGAACCGACCCTATTAGATATGGTTCGATCTATGATGAGCTTCACAGACCTTCCTGATTTTTTTTGAGGATACTGTTTGTTAACCGCAATATACTTACTGAATAGGGTTCCTTCTAAAATCATTCCTTCCACACCGTATGAGATATGGCATGGTAAGAAACGAAGTCTGAGTCATCTCAGAATTTGGGGTTGTCCGGCTCATGTCAAAAGACAACAAGTGGATAAGTTAGACTTTAGGTCCTTTAGAGCTTGAGTCATAGGATATCCTAAAAGAGTCATTAGGATATTATTTCCTACATTCCAGAAGATCATAATGTGATTGTTGAGTTCGACATGCCATCTTTTCTTAAAAAATAGTTTATTTCAAGATAGCGACATTGGAAAGCAGATTAAAGCTCGAAGAAGAAAGTCTCACAAGAGCAATGAGCTAAGCGACCAAATGGAACCAAATCAGGTTGAGCCAATCCATACAGTACCTCCTCCACCTCATTAGATCGAAAAGAGTTTTCCATCCTCCTGAGAGGTACTTAGGTACTATTTTAGAGGATGAAGAAAAAATATTCCTCATAGGTAATGGGGTTCATGGTGATGATCCCAAAATCTATAATGAGGCGATATCAGATACCAACTCCGAGAAATGGTTAGAAGCAATGAAGTCAAAAATTGACTCGATACACTCAAACCAAGTTTGGACCTTGGTAGATCCACTAGAAGGTATAGTACCTATTGGGTGTAAATGGATCTACAAGAGAAAGATTGGTGCAGATGGGAATATGGAGACATTCAAAGCTAGATTAGTGGCAAAAGGTTACAGTCAACGTGAAGGCATTGACTATTAGGATACCATTTCGCCAGTAGCTATGCTAAAATACATTCTCACATTGCTTATTGTTGCAGCTTATTCCAATTATGAAATATGGCAAATGGATGTGAAAGTGGCATTTTTAAATGGATATCTTGAGAAAGATATCTATATGGAACAACCGCTAGGTTTCACATCTAGTGATGATGATCATAAGGTATGCAAGCTGCAAAAGTCCATATATGGACTTAAGTAAGCATCTCAGAGGTGGAATACTCATTTTAATGATGTGATCAAATTATTTGGTTTCATCAAAAATGAGGAGGAACCATGTATGTTCAAAAAAGTCAGTGGGAGCGCTGTTGTCTTCCTCGTATTGTACGTGGATGACATCCTTCTTATCGAGAATGATATTTCCATGTTGACCATAGTTAAAATATGGTTATCTAAAGAATTCTCCATGAAAGACTTAGGAGAAGTATTCTTTATTCTAGGAATTAAGGTCTATAGAGATAGACCGAATAGGATGCTAGGACTTTCATAGAAAATGTACATAGAGGAAGTGCTAAAGAGGTTTAGTATAGAAAACTCTAAGAGGGGTTTAGTACCCTTCAGACATGGTATTCGTCTTTCCAAGAAGATGTGCCCTAGCACACCTGAGGAAATAGAACGTATGAGCAAGATCCCTTATGCTTTAGCAATAGGGAGCCTCATGTATGCCATGTTATGTACACGACCTAATATAGCCCATGCCATGAGTGTCACGAGCAGATATCAATCGAATCCAAGTGAAGAACACTGGACTTCTATGAAATATATCCTTAAGTACTTGAGAAGAACTAAGGAATATGTTGTTTGGTCTTTGGTAATGGAGAGACTCCAAAGTCCAGGGTATACAGACTCGGACTTTATGTCCGATGTAGATGATCGAAAGTCGACATCTGGGAGTCTATTTTTATGCAATGGTGGAGCTGTCAGTTAAAAAAGTTTCAAACAGATAGTGATAGCAGATTCCACCATGGAGGCAGAATACATCGCTACGTTAGAAGCTGCAAAGGAGGCATTTCTGGTATAAAGAAGTTTGCCACAAGAGATCGGAGTGATGCCATCAAATGCCATTCCTCTGTACTACGACAGCAATGGTTCCATAGCCCTTGCTAAGGAATTGAGGTCTCACCAAAAATTCAAGCACATCGAGCAGCAATATCACATCATCCGCAATTACCTCAAGAAGGGTTACGTTAAGGCCAAGAGAGTAGACTCCGTAGATAATGCGGCAGACCCACTTACAAAGCCGTTAGGCCAGTAGAAGATCGAAGCCCACCTTGAGAAGATGGAACTTAGATTTATAGCCAATTGGCTTTAGGTCAAGTGGGAGTTTGTTAGATATGTGATAGGGACACGATGCTGTCGTTAAGACACCATGTTTATCAATTTAAATCTGATTTTTTAAAATTATGAAGAAAGTAGTAAGTCCGGTCGAATCCACAGAGAGACAATGATTTATTTCTAAAATCTTCGATTCTTTTATTATTATTATTTTTATTATTATAATTTTTTTTAAAGAAAAGAAAAGAAGAGTTTTTAAAAATTAAAATCAAAAAATAGATTTATAAATAAAAGTAAAATTATGCAAAAATAAATTTGGTACTAAGATCTACTATTTAGATCTTAGCAACTACTTGCAATAAAATTAAAAAGCAATAAAGAACAATTAATTTGAAGAGCTAGAATTGAAAAGAACAATGAAACTTTCTTTATTAAACTTTAAAACTCAATGCAGAGAATTTAAATACAAGAAATTAAAAAAAAAATCTTTAGAAGGAGATTGCATATCAGCGTAGGCGTGGAGATGGCATAGAAGATCGGTCTCTTCTTCTAGCACTACAGCTTAAGCAACCTTTAACCCAAACTTGGCTTCCACCCTATACCTTAGCTTCTCTTCCACTTGATCTCCCCTTTCTTAGAGGCTTAGGATCCTTTTTATAGATCTAGGAGGGTTGGATATTTATATAAAGGCAATGTGGGACTAATTGCTTTGTTAATCATCAAAATCTGAATAAAATCTGAAAAATAAAACAACTTTGATATGACTCTGATAAGTCTTCGGTGAAATCTGGCCATTCAATAGGAATCCAACAGTCCAAAAATCATACAAAAATGGATGCGTATCAGGTCCAGATCAGGTCGGATCAATTTTGACCATGTGGATCGCACTTGATGGAGGAATTCACGCCATTTGATCGCACGTTTGAGAGTTTGATCGCCGTCGGAAAGCCTTCTAGGACGTTGGATCAAGGCTGGAATCAAGCGCTGGCCATCCGATGGCGAATCCGAGTGAAATCCGGCAATCAAAAAATGCTGACCATTCCGATCTTGACCGCAAACAACCACCACCGCACGATCGTGCTTTTACTATTCCCATGGACATGTAGCCGGCCATATTGTGCACCGCAACCAATCAGTGCCTTTTAATTGACAGATGAAAAGACCAAAATGCCCTATGAGCCATGATGAATTTTCTGTAAACCCTTTAGTGGTCTAGGATCTACCACGTGACATGCTCTGATTCGCTGGTGTCTACTGAGCTGGCGATCTACCACTGTGCTGTAGACCGACTGACGGGCTTCTGGGCTTCGAGTCGGCTAGCTTGGATGGCTTGGCACGTCGGCATTGTTGGCTTGGCTCGATGCGTCTTGGAGCGCCGACTTGCTGCGCGCGTGGCGGCTTAAGCCGTTTGAATCGTATTTTTATTTATTTTATTTATTATTATTTATTTTTATTTTATTTTTTTATTTCTTTAGAAATTCATATCTTTTCTGTTTTAGCTCTGTTTTACTCAAAATTTATTTCATTATGATCAAAAAATGAGCTCTTTCCATTGATAATAAAATTTTATTTTTTAATTTATTATTTTTTTAATTAATTTTTTTAATTAATGAAATATGAATTTTTTTAAAAATTATATATATAAATTGATTAATAATCTTAAAATTAATATAAATTAATTAATAAATTAAATTTTTATTGATGAATTTATTATACTTATCACACCCCCCAACTTAAGCTTTGCTCGTTCTTCGAGTAAAGAAAAAGATTTTAATTTAGATCAAGTTACCATTATTTCATTGAGATCTTCCTTTACAAGAATAAATCTAGGGTTAAGATCAAAAGTTTAGATAGTATCACTAACTAAGTATTGAGTTTCAGAAGTAAATTTCATGGCAGATTAATCAAAAAACTTTCTTAGATTCATCTAAAGATTTCAGCACTAGTTTTGTGAAGTACTAACTTAGCAATTTAGGTGTTGATTTAAGGGATAAATGAATCTTCTTTATCACTTATTTTGGTTTAGTTTCTATATTACTCCCAAGTTAAATGCATGAATTAAGGTAGCTTTCACCACTGCTCTCTCTCTTTTTTCTTTTTTTTTTTTTTTTTGAATTGTGCTGAGCATTCCTAGCCTTCCCTTCACTCGATTGATGTGAACTTCTATACTTGACTTAAGGTGCAGAGTTCTAGCTTAGAGCAATCCACATTACTATGTGTTTTGCACTTTTTTTTTTTAAAAAAAATTTAAGCAGTAGCTCTTTCCTTAAATTCAAGTTTTCTTAATTGAAGTATATAAACCATCAATTTTTTAGTGATAATTGAATCTCAATTTAGCCTTATAATCAACACTTGCCGTGTTTCATTAGTGTGCATGTGCAATTAAAAGTGTTCTTAGCCTTTAAATGATCTAAGTAGGCTGCTAATGATCTGACCAAGTAATCTGCTTCTTAACTCGCTACCATTATTAGTTAATATTTTTTAACTTTATTACCCTTTCTAGTTTATTTTGCTTAAGATTTTCTTTCCTGAAATATGGTTCACCCAAAATTTGATTATTATATATATATTTTTATTAATTATTTTTTTATTAATTTTTTATTTTTATATATTTTTTATTATATATATACATATTTTTAATTATATATATATATATTTTTATTATTAATTTTTTATTATATATATATATTATTATTTTTTTATTATATATATATATTTTTTTTTTAAAAAATTTTCTCTCTCTTTTTTTTTTTTTGAATTTTATCCTCCAACTTAATTGATCACCCTTAGCCCAAAAATAATCAACCGGCATCCTGCATTAACCTAAACCTTAACTCTTAAAATCAATTAGACATTGACCCTTAAGGATATTCGAGCTCAATAGGATAAGAAATCCTAAGAGTTGAACCAAGTTAGGGTTAATCAATTTGACTGGTGTCTAGGAAAGTGGTTCAGGGATGACTGGGCCCGAAGGAAGGTGGTTACTTAATTGGTTTCGTTCGCTTACCTGGCCAAGCACAATTGGTGTCTAAGGCAAGCAACGGGGGGACTCCCACCGACTTTACACTTACCTGGCCAGTTGATTGGCTAATCCTCTATTTGGAGGGCTCGAAGGTGATCTTGGCAGTTAGGAGCTGTCTAGATCTAGGATAACTCTTAGTCAGGATTGATTGCCTAACTTGTTTGCCAAATAACATCTAACATAAACCACAAATTAACTCTTCTCTCTATCATCTCCAGATTTAAGACTCCTTAGGATTTTTAGAACCCTCTTCTTTCTTTCTCTCTTCTTTTCTTAAAAAAAAAATAATAAAAAAAATTATTAAAAAAAAATAATAATAAAAAATATATATATATCTTGAACCATATATCAAATTGCACTAGTACATGCACGGTAGAAGATCACTTTTACCTGACCTAGTTAAACCAGATCCTGAAATTGAAAGACTAATTCATTTAAGACCAGATAATCAAATGGCTGGAAATCGTGAAGAACCACCTAGGCAGATGAAGGAATACTTTATTCCTTCCACCTACAACCCATCGACTTGCATCCACATACCTGATATCCCTGCTAGCCACTATGAGATCAAGTCGACCACAATCCAGATGCTCCCATCTTTTTATGGGAATGCCAATGAAGACCCTTACAAACATCTGGATGAATTCTTAGAAATCTGCTCTACGGTAAAAATTCAGAATTTTTCTGATGATGCCCTTAGACTGACCTTGTTCCCTTTCTCATTAAAAGATAAAGCCAAGTACTGGCTTGGCACATTAGGAAGAACAATTCAAACATGGGCAGAGATGCAACATGAATTTCTTAAGAAATTTTATCCCATAGGACGAACCAATACTATGAGGCGAGCCATCACAGGATTTGCTCAGCTTCCAGGGGAACAAATTCATGAATCATGGGAAAGACTTAAGGAACTTCTTAGAAAATGCCCACACCATGGTCTATCTAAGTGGCAAATTGTACAAGCTTTCTATGAAGGTTTAGGAGATCAATATAAGCAGATGGTTGATGCATCCTGTGGAGGTGCATTCATGAGCAAAAGTGAGGATGAAGCTTATACCTTATTTGAAACTTTAAGTGAAAACTCTATTAACCATGCTTCATTATCCTTCTTATGAAAGATCAATTTCTCAACAAAAATGGGCAGGAATTTATGAGATCAAAACTCCAGAACTCAATTCTAAGGCAGATTTGAACATAATAGCACAAAAATTAGATAAAGTCGACCTTATTGCCCAGAAATTAGATCAATTCCTAAATCTAGGTCAACAATCTCCTGCACAATACACACCAGCTTCTAATTATCAAGTGATTTGCTCTATTTGTGCTAGCCCAACACATCATGTAAGTGAATGTCCCACGGTTGCACAATTACCACCTCTTATCCAAGAACAAGTCCAAGCTGCTCAAGGTTACTCCAAAACCACTTAATGACCCATATTCAAATTCATATAATCCTGGTTGGAGAAACCATCCTAATTTCTCTTGGAAACCACAACAAACTCAGGCTCAGACCCAAATCCCACCAGTTCAAAATTATCAAAATAGGCCCCAATACCAGAACTATGCCTATAATAAGGGTCAGCCTAGTCAGTCTTCTCAACCACTACATTATAATCAACCCTCATACCCACCTCCTCAACAGACCAATCTAGCCGACGATAAATTCAATCAACTTCAACAATTAATTCTAAGCCAACAACAATCAATCGCCAGACTAGAAGCTCAAATAGGACAAATAGCTGAGTCTAGCATGAGGAGAGAACCAGGTCAATTACCAAGCCAACCAATTGCAAATCCTAAAAATAATCCATCCAATGTCTATCAACCACCTGGATTTACTCATCCATCTAACATTCCACCTAAGAACCCCCAATTAGAAAATGCCAAAGCAATATCTGAACTTAGAAGTGGTAGGATTCTTAAGGACCCATATCAAGACCAGGTGATAGAGGCCAATACTGATGTTAGCCAAGATGAGAAATTTGAAGAAGAGGATAATCATATAGAAGAACTTGAGCTTAAGACTGGTACTGACACTGATAAGATGGATAAAGAAAAGAAGAGAACAGATGAATTAGCTGAGACATATAAACCCAAAGCCCCGTTCCCTTCGGCCTTAGAAGCAGGCTCTTCTCGCAAAAAGCAAGAAACACGCAACAAGGAGCTAATGGAACTATTTAAACAAGTTCATATTAATTTACCCCTCCTCGATGCAATTCAGCATGTTCCAGCCTATGCTAAATTTCTTAAAGAACTCTGTACCCAAAAGCGTGAGCCACGAACCACCAAAAGAGTTATGCTATCCGAGGATGTAAGTGCGGTCCTGTTAAATCCAATACCTCAAAAGATGAAAGATCCTGGTGCACCCTTAATTTCATGTGTTATTGGAGGTATAACCTTTGACCGAGCATTACTAGACTTAGGAGCTAGTGTAAACCTCCTTCCAACCTCGGTTTATGAAAAATTTGGGATTGGAGAATTAAAACCCACGTCAGTCATTTTGCAATTAGCTGATAGATCTATAAAAACACCGCGTGGTTTAATTGAGGATGTTCTAGTTAGAGTAGATAAATGTTATTTTCCTGTAGACTTTCTCATACTTGACATGGAACCATCCCAAGAGCTGAACCAAAATCCCATAATTTTAGGACGTCCATTCTTAGCAACTGCCAATGCCAATATCAACTGTAAAATGGGAGCTATGGACATTTCTTTTGGGAATCAAAAAGTAAGAATTAATATTTTTAATACCCCAAAGTACACCCAAGAGGAGGAAGACTGCTTTGTAATCAATCAGATAGATGAAATAGTTGAATCTAATTCCTCCTTAGATTTACTACAAGATGATGAACCCACTGAAGAAACTCAAACCCAGGAAGTAAATGCCCTGCTTAATTCACCTCAACCATCACATTCATTACCTTGGTCAGTGAAAAGTTGAGCCCTTACCTGAGCGAAAAATTGAACCACTACGTCCTTCAATTCAGGCCCCACCACAACTTGAACTAAAACCTTTACCTGAATCACTTAAGTATGTATTTTTAGGATCAAAGAAAACCCTACCAGTAATAATTGCTTCCAACTTAACTACTGAACAGGAAAACCAATTGGTAAATATTCTAAAAACATATAAGGAGGCCATAGGGTGGACCATCGCCGATTTAAAAGGAATTAGTCCGTCAATATGCATGCACCATATTTATACAGAAGATAATGCCAAACCAACTCGAGAGATGCAAAGACGGCTTAACCCTAACATGCAAGAAGTAGTCAAGAAAGAGGTAATTAAATGGTTAGATGCTGGAATTATTTATCCTATCTCTGACAGCCACTGGGTAAGTCCTACACAAGTTGTTCCAAAGAAATCTGGACTTACGGTTGTCTGCACTGAACATGGAAACTTAGTACCAACACGACTTTCCACTGGGTGGCGTGTCTGCATAGATTATAGAAAACTCAATACAACCATCCCGAAAAGATCACTTTCCCTTACCCTTTATCGATCAAATCCTAGAAAGACTAGCAGGCCAACAATACTTTTGCTTTTTAGATGGATACTCAGGATACAATCAGGTAGCAATCTACCCAGGAGATCAGGAAAAGACCACCTTTACATGTCCCTTATGGAACCTTTGCTTTCCGTAGAATGCCATTCGGATTATGTAATGCACCTGCAACTTTTCAAAGGTGCATGATGTCAATATTTTCAGACATGATAGGAGATTTCTTAGAAATATTCATGGATGACTTTTCAGTCTTTGGAGAATCTTTTGAGAGTTGCCTCAACAATTTGAAGAAAATATTAAAACGATGTATTGAGGCTAATCTAGTGTTAAGCTGGGAAAAGAGCCACTTCATGGTTCAAGAAGGGGATCGTTTTAGGACATATAGTATCTAAGAAAGGGATTGAGGTAGATAAAGCTAAAGTTGAACTAATTTCTAAACTTCCTCCTCCCACTTCTGTCAAACAAATTCGATCTTTTCTTGGTCATGTAGGATTCTATCGTCGCTTCATCAAAGAGTTCTCTAAAATTTCTCGTCCTTTGTGTAATCTGCTTGCTAAGGATGTTTCTTTTAACTTTGATGAAAATTATCTTAAAGCTTATGAAATCTTAAAAGAAGCTGTGACCAAAGCTCCAATCATACAACCTCCTAATTGGTCACTACCTTTTGAAATTATGTGCGATGCCTCAGATTTTGCTGTAGGAGCTGTCCTAGGCCAAAGGGTAAATAAATGTCCTGTAGTGATCTATTATGCTTGTAGAACTCTGAATGAAGCACAAATAAAGTATACCACCACTGAAAAAGAGTTGCTAGCCATTGTGTTTGCCCTAAAAAAGTTTAGATCATATCTATTAGGATCAAAAATCATAATTTACTTGGATCATTCAGCCTTGAGATACCTGCTCTCAAAAAAAGATGCTAAACCACGATTAATTAGAAGAATTAAGGCAAGAAGCTTATGAAAATTCAAAAATTTATAAGTAAAAAATGAAAGCCTTCCATGATAAACATATTTCAAGGAAATCCTTTGAGCCAAATCAACAAGTCTGGCTATTTAACTCAAGGCTTCGATTATTCCCTGAAAAATTAAAATCCAGATGGGATGGACCTTATATAGTTAATCACGTATTCCCACATGGTGCAATTAAACTCTATGATCCTAGGACTAAAAATTTTTTTAAGGTAAATGGCCAAAGGCTTAAACCATATATCGAAGGAATATCATTAAATTGAAATATTGATCATGTACAATTAATCGAACCACAATGAATTAAATTGCATTTTGTCTGGATGAAGATAATAAACTTAGCGCTTGTTGGGAGGCAACCCAATACTTCTTGATTCTAGTTTGTTCTTTTTAGTCTCTTTTTAGGCTAAGTTGGAGAAGGACCACAAAAGGCTGGAGAAGGATTATAAGCTTCAAAACCCATCTAAATAAACAAACATAATTTTCACCCTTTTTTTGTCTTCCCTTTCCATTGAGGATAATGTCAATTCAGTTGGAGGGTAAAATTCAAAAAAAAAAAGAAGAAAAGAGAGAGAGAATTTTTTTTTAAAATATATATATATATATATAATAAAAAATAATAATATATATATATAATAAAATAATAATAATAAAAATATATATATAATTAATATATATATATAATAAAAAAATATAAAAATAAAAAAATAATAAAAAAATAAATAATAAAAAAATATATATAATAATCAAATTTTGGGTGAACCATATTTTAGGAAAGAGAATCTTAAGCAAAATAAACTAGAAAAAGTAATAAAGTTAGAAAATATTAACTAATAATGGTAGCGAGTTAAGAAGCAGATTACTTGGTCAGATCATTAGCAGCCTACTTAGATCATTTAAAGGCTAACAGCACTTTTAATTGCACATGCACACTAATGAAGCACGGCAAGTGTTGATTATAAGGCTACGCTGATCTGCAATCTCCTTCTAATTTTTTTTAATTTTTTGTATTTAAATTCTATATTTAAGTTTTAAATTTAATAAAGAAAGTTTCATTGTTCTTTTCAATTCTAGCTCTTTAAATTAATTCTTCTTTATTGCTTTTTAATTTTATTGCAAGTAGTTGCTAAAATCTAAATAGTAGATCTTAGTACCAAATTTATTTTTGCATAATTCTACTTTTATTTATAAATCTATTTTTTGACTTTAATTTTTAAAAACTCTTCTTTTCTTTTCTTTAAAAAAAATTATAATAATAAAAATAATAATAATAATAAAAGAATCAAAGATTTTAGAAATAAATCATTGCCTCTCTATGGATTCGACCCAACTTACTATTCTCTTCATAATTTTAAAAAATCAAATTTAAATTGATAAACATGGTGTCTTAATGACAGCATCGTGTCCCTATCAAGTTTTTTATTTTGTAGAAAAAAAAAAATGGAACAAGGAAGGTTAGAGCACGAACAAAACTCTCAATTCGATTCGGGAGACATCCTAATCCTAAATCTCTTTCATTTTGATGTGCTATTTTTAAATAATTAAAAATTCCTACTTTCCTCATTAAGATTTTAGAAACCTATTTGTTTTAGAGCATCCAAAATTTAGATTTTATTTATTTATTTATTTATTTTTATTTTTATATATATTTTTTATTATATATATATATATATATATATATTATTATTATTATTTTATTATATATATATATTATTATTATTTTATTATATATATATATATTTTTTTAAAAATATTTTTTTTTTTTTTTTTTTTTGAATTTTACCCCCAACTGAATTGACATTGTCCTCAATGGAAAGGGAAGACAAATAAAAGGGTGAAAATTATGTTTGTTTATTTAGCATGGGTTTTGAAGCTTATGATCCTTCTCCAGCCTTTTGTGGTCCTTCTCCAACTTAGCCTAAAAAGAGACTAAAAAGAATAAATTAGATTCAAGAAGTATTGGGTTGCCTCCCAATAAGCGCTAAGTTTATTGTCTTCAGCCAGACAAAATGCAGTTTAATTCATTGTGGTTCTATTAATTGTACTTGATCAATATTTCGATTTAATGATATTCCCTTCGATATATGGTTTAAGCCTTTGGCCATTTACCTTAAAAAAATTTTTAGTCCTGGGATCATAGAGTTTAATTGCACCATGTGGGAATACATGATTAACTATATAAGGTCCATCCCATCTGGATTTTAATTTTCCAGGGAAATAATCGAAGCCTTGAGTTAAATAACCAGACTTGTTGATTTGGCTCAAAGGTTTTTCTTGAAATATGTTTATCATGGAAGGCTTTCATTTTCTCCTTATAAATTTTTGAATTTTCATAAGCTTCTTGCCTTAATTCTTCTAATTCACTCAATTGTAACATCCGATTGGAACCAGCTTTGTTTAAATTAAAATTTAATTATTTTATTGCCCAATATGCTTTATGTTCAAGTTCTACCGGAAGGTGACATGCTTTTCCATAGATTAATCTATAGGGAGACATTCCAATAGGGGTTTTATAAGCTGTCCTATAGGCCCATAATGCATCATCCAATCGATCTGACCAATCTTTTCGATCAGGCCTAATAGTCTTTTGTAAGATATTCTTGATTTCCCTATTAGAGACTTCTACCTGACCACTTGTTTGCGGATGGTATGGTGTAGCTATCTTATGTGTCACCCCATATTTTCGTAATAAAGTTCGAAATTGATGATTTGTAAAATGGGTACCCCCGTCACTAATGATAGCACGTGGAAATCCGAACCTGGAAAAGATATTCTTCTGAATAAATTTTAGGACTACTTTATGATCATTGGTTCGATGTTGCTATTGCTTCAATCCATTTAGAAACATAATCGACAGCTACCAAAATGTATTCAAATCCATTGGAAGGTGGAAAAGGTCCCATAAAATCAATTCCCCATACATCAAAAATTTCTAACCACTAAAATGGGGTTCAAAGGCATCATGTCTTTCTTTGAAATATTCCCTAAGGCTTGACACTTAAAACACTCCTGACTAAAAGTATGGGCATCCTTAAATAATGTTGGCCAATAAAAACCACTCTTGTAATACTTTGGCCGCAGTTTTTCGTCCAGAAAAGTGTCCTCCACAAGCAAGAGTATGACAAAATTGTAAGATACTCCATTGTTCAGATTCAGGAACACATCTACGAATGATTTGATCAGCACAAATTCTAAAAAGCTCAGGATCTTCCCAAAAATAATATTTGATTTGAGCAAAGAATCGATCCTTTTCATTCTTAGACCAGCCATCAGGAATTTGTCCTATGACTAAGTAATTGACAATATTTGCAAACCAAGGAGTCTTTGTATGTGAAACTGTTAACAATTGTTCATCTGGAAAAAGATTCTCTGATTGATACAGGTTCATTATCTTTCACTAGGATCCTAGACAGATGGTCTGCTACAACATTTTTAGATCCCTTCTTATCTCGAATTTCAATGTCAAATTCTTGTAACAGTAAAATCCATCTAATTAATCATGGTTTAGCATCTTTCTTTGAGAGCAGGTATCTCAAGGCTGAATGATCCGAGTAAATTATGATTTTTGATCCTAATAGATATGATCTAAACTTTTCTAGGGCAAACACAATGGCTAGCAACTCTTTTTCAGTGGTGGTATAATTCATTTGTGCTTCATTCAGAGTTCTACTAGCATAATAGATCACTACAGGACATTTGTTTACCCTTTGGCCTAGGACAGCTCCTATGGCAAAATCTGAGGCATCGCACATAATTTCAAAAGGTAGTGACCAATTAGGAGGTTGTATGATTGGAGCTTTGGTCACAGCTTCTTTTAAGATTTCATAAGCTTTAAGACAATTTTCATCAAAGTTAAAAGAAACATCCTTAGCAAGCAGATTACACAAAGGACGAGAAATTTTAGAGAACTCTTTGATGAAGCGACGATAGAATCCTACATGACCAAGAAAAGATCGAATTTGTTTGACAGAAGTGGGAGGAGGAAGTTTAGAAATTAGTTCAACTTTAGCTTTATCTACCTCAATCCCTTTCTTAGATACTATATGTCCTAAAACGATCCCTTCTTGAACCATGAAGTGGCTCTTTTCCCAGCTTAACACTAGATTAGCCTCAATACATCATTTTAATATTTTCTTCAAATTGTTGAGGCAACTCTCAAAAGATTCTCCAAAGACTGAAAAGTCATCCATGAATATTTCTAAGAAATCTCCTATCATGTCTGAAAATATTGACATCATGCACCGTTGAAAAGTTGCAGGTGCATTACATAATCCGAATGGCATTCTACGGAAAGCAAAGGTTCCATAAGGGACATGTAAAGGTGGTCTTTTCCTGATCTCCTGGGTAGATTGCTACCTGATTGTATCCTGAGTATCCATCTAAAAAGCAAAAGTATTGTTGGCCTGCTAGTCTTTCTAGGATTTGATCGATAAAGGGTAAGGGAAAGTGATCTTTTCGGGTGGTTGTATTGAGTTTTCTATAATCTATGCAGACACGCCACCCAGTGGAAAGTCGTGTTGGTACTAAGTTTCCATGTTCAGTGCGGACAACCGTAAGTCCAGATTTTTTTGGAACAACTTGTGTAGGACTCACCCAGTGGCTGTCAGAGATAGGATAAATAATTCCAGCATCTAACCATTTAATTACCTCTTTCTTGACTACTTCTTGCATGTTAGGGTTAAGCCGTCTTTGCATCTCTCGAGTTGGTTTGGCATTATCTTCTGTATAAATATGGTGCATGCATATTGACGGACTAATTCCTTTTAAATCGGCGAACGGTCCACCCTATGGCCTCCTTATATGTTTTTAGAATATTTACCAATTGGTTTTCCTGTTCAGTAGTTAAGTTGGAAGCAATTATTACTGGTAGGGTTTTCTTTGATCCTAAAAATACATACTTAAGTGATTCAGGTAAAGGTTTTAGTTCAAGTTGTGGTGGGGCCTGAATTGAAGGACGTAGTGGTTCAATTTTTCGCTCAGGGTAAGGGCTCAACTTTCACTGACCAAGGTAATGAATGTGATGGTTGAGGTGAATTAAGCAGGGCATTTACTTCCTGGGTTTGAGTTTCTTCAGTGGGTTCATCATCTTGCAGTAAATCTAAGGAGGAATTAGATTCAACTATTTCATCTATCTGATTGATTACAAAGCAGTCTTCCTCCTCTTGGGTGTACTTTGGGGTATTAAAAATATTAATTCTTACTTTTTGATTCCCAAAAGAAATGTCCATAGCTCCCATTTTACAGTTGATATTGGCATTGGCAGTTGCTAAGAATGGACGTCCTAAAATTATGGGATTTTGGTTCAGCTCTTGGGATGGTTCCATGTCAAGTATGAGAAAGTCTACAGGAAAATAACATTTGTCTACTCTAACTAGAACATCCTCAATCAAACCATCGCGGTGTTTTTATAGATCTATCAGCTAATTGCAAAATGACTGATGTGGGTTTTAATTCTCCAATCCCAAATTTTTCATAAACCGAGGTTGGAAGGAGGTTTACACTAGCTCCTAAGTCTAGTAATGCTCGGTTAAAGGTTATACCTCCAATAACACATGAAATTAAGGGTGCACCAGGATCTTTCATCTTTTGAGGTATTGGATTTAACAGGACCGCACTTACATCCTCGGATAGCATAACTCTTTTGGTGGTTCGTGGCTCACGCTTTTGGGTGCAGAGTTCTTTAAGAAATTTAGCATAGGCTGGGACATGCTGAATTGCATCGAGGAGGGGTAAATTAATATGAACTTGTTTAAATAGTTCCATTAGCTCCTTGTTGCGTGTTTCTTGCTTTTTGCGAGAAGAGCCTGCTTCTAAGGCCGAAGGGAACGGGGCTTTGGGTTTATATGTCTCAGCTAATTCATCTGTTCTCTTCTTTTCTTTATCCATCTTATCAGTGTCAGTACCAGTCTTAAGCTCAAGGTTCTTCTATATGATTATCCTCTTCTTCAAATTTCTCATCTTGGCTAACATCAGTATTGGCCTCTATCACCTGGTCTTGATATGGGTCCTTAAGAATCCTACCACTTCTAAGTTCAGATATTGCTTTGGCATTTTCTAATTGGGGGTTCTTAGGTGGAATGTTAGATGGATGAGTAAATCCAGGTGGTTGATAGACATTGGATGGATTATTTTTAGGATTTGCAATTGGTTGGCTTGGTAATTGACCTGGTTCTCTCCTCATGCTAGACTCAGCTAATTATCCTATTTGAGCTTCTAGCCTGGCAATTGATTGTTGTTGGCTTAGAATTAATTGTTGAAGTTGATTGAATTTATCATCGGCTAGATTGGTCTGTTGATGAGGAGGTGGGTATGAGGGCTGATTATAATACAGTTGGTTGAGAAGACTGACTAGGTTGTCCCTTATTATAGGCATAGTTCTGGTACTGGGGCCTATTTTGATAATTTTGAACTGGTGGGATTTGAGTCTGAGCCTGAGTCTGTTGTGGTTTCCAAGAGAAATTAGGATGGTTTCTCCAACCAGGATTATATGAATTTGAATATGGGTCATTAAGTGGTTTGGAGTAACCTTGAGCAGCTTGGACTTGTTCTTGGATAAGAGGTGGTAATTGTGCAGCCGTGGGACATTCGCTTACATGATGTGTTGGACTAGCACAAATAGAGCAAATCTCCTGATAATTAGAAGCTGGTGTGTATTGTGCAGGAGATTGTTGACCTAGATTTAGGAATTGATCTAATTTCTGGGCAATAAGATCGACTTTATCTAATTTTTGTGCTATTATGTTCAAGTCTGTCTTAGAATTAAGTTCTGGAGTTTTGATCTCATAAATTCCTGCCCGTTTTTGTTGAGAAATTGATCTTTCATAAGAGGATAATGAAGCATGGTTAATAGAGTTTTCACTTAAGGTTTCAAATAAGGTATAAGCTTCATCCTCACTTTTGCTCATGAATGCACCTCCACAGGATGCATCAACCATCTGCTTATATTGATCTCCTAAACCTTCATAGAAAGCTTGTACAATTTGCCACTTAGATAGACCATGGTGTGGGCATTTTCTAAGAAGTTCCTTAAGTCTTTCCCATGATTCATGAATTTGTTCCCCTGGAAGCTGAGCAAATCCTGTGATGGCTCGCCTCATAGTATTGGTTCGTCCTATGGGATAAAATTTCTTAAGGAAATTCATGTTGCATCTCTGCCCATGTTTGAATTGTTCTTCCTAATGTGCCAAGCCAGTACTTGGCTTTATCTTTTAATGAGAAAGGGAACAAGGTCAGTCTAAGGGCATCATCAGAAAAATTCTTGAATTTTTACCGTAGAGCAGATTTCTAAGAATTCATCCAGATGTTTGTAAGGGTCTTCATTGGCATTCCCATAAAAAGATGGGAGCATCTGGATTGTGGTCGACTTGATCTCATAGTGGCTAGCAGGGATATCAGGTATGTGGATGCAAGTCGATGGGTTGTAGGTGGAAGGAATAAAGTATTCCTTCATCTGCCTAGGTGGTTCTTCACGATTTCCAGCCATTTGATTATCTGGTCTTAAATGAATTAGTCTTTCAATTTCAGGATCTGGTTTAACTAGATCAGGTAAAAGTGATCTTCTACCGTGCATGTACTAGTGCAATTTGATATATGGTTCAAGATATATATATATTTTTTATTATTAAAATTTTTTTTTAATAATTTTTTATTATTATTTTTTTTTAAGAAAAGAAGAGAGAAAGAAAGAAGAGGAAAAATCCTAAGGAGTCTTAAATCTGGAGATGATAGAGAGGAGTTAATTTGTGGTTTATGTTAAATGTTATTTGGCAAACAAGTTAGGCAATCAATCCTGACTAAGAGTTATCCTAGATCTAGACAGCTCCTAACTGCCAAGATCACCTTCGAGCCCTCCAAATAGAGGATTAGCCAATCAACTGGCCAGGTAAGTGTAAAGTCGGTGGGAGTCCCCCCGTTGCTTGCCTTAGACACCAATTGTGCTTGGCCAGGTAAGCGAACGGAACCAATTAAGTAACCACCTTCCTTCGGGCCCAATCATCCCTGAACCACTTTTCCTAGACACCAGTCAAATTGATTAACCCTAACTTGGTTCAACTCTTAGGATTTCTTGTCCTATTGAGCTCGAATATCCTTAAGGGTTAATGTCTAATTGATTTTAAGAGTTAAGGTTTGGGTTAATGCAGGATGCTGGTTGGTTGTTTGTGGGCTAAGGAAGGGTGATCAATCCAAATTTTGGATGAACCATATTTCAGGAAAGAGAATCTTAAGCAAAATAAACTAGAAAAAGTAATAAAGTTAGAAAGTATTAACTAATAATGGTAGCGAGTTAAGAAGCAGATTACTTGGTCAGATCATTAGCAGCCTACTTAGATCATTTAAAGGCTAACAGCACTTTTAATTGCACATGCACACTAATGAAGCACAGGCAAGGTGTTGATTATAAGGCTAAATTGAGGATTCAATTATCACTAAAAATTGATGGTTTATATATACTTCAATTAAAGAAACTTGAATTTAAGGAAAGAGCTACCTGCTTAAATTTTTTTAAAAAAAAAAGTGCAAAACACAGAGTATATGTGGATTGCCCTAAGCTAGAACTCTGCACCTTAAGTCAAGTGTAGAAGTTCACATCAATCGGTGAAGGGAAAGGCCAGGATGCTCAGCACAATTCAAAAAAAAAAAAAAAAAGAAAAAAAAAGAAGCAGTGTGAAAGCTACCTTAATTCATGCATTTAACTTGGGAGTATATAGAAAACTAACCAAAATAAGTGATAAAAGAAGATTCATTTATCCCTTAAATCAACACCCAAATGCTAAGTTAGTATTCACAAAACTAGTGCTGAAAATCTTTAGATGAACTCTAAGAAAGTTTCTGATTAATCTGCCATGAAATTTACTTCTGAAACTCAATACTTAGTTAGTGATACTATCTAAACTTTTGATCTTAAACCCTAGATTTATTCTTGTGAAGGAAGATCTCAATGAAATATGGTACTTGATCTAAATTAAATTTTTTTCTTTACTCGAGGACGAGCAAAGCTTAAGTTGGGGGGTGTGATAAGTACAATAAATTCATCAATAAAAGTATTAATTTATTAATTAATTTATATTAATTTTTAAGAATTATTAATCAATTTATATATAATTTTTAAAAAATTCATATTTTCATTAATTAAAAAATTAATTAAAAAATAATAAAAATTAAAAAATAAAATTTTATTATCAATGGAAAGAGCTCATTTTTTTGATCATAATGAAATAAATTTTGAGTAAAACAGAGCTAAAACAGAAAAGATATGAATTTCTAAAGAAATAAAATAAAATAAAATAAAAATAATAAATAAATAATAAATAAATAAAAATACGATTCAAACGGCTTAAGCCGCCACGCCGCAGCAGTCGGCGCGTCCAGACGCATCGAGCCAAGCCAACCAAGCCGACGTGCCAAGCCATCCAAGCTAGCCGACTCAAGCCCAGAAGCCGTCAGTCGGTCTACAGCACAGTGTAGATCGCCAGCTCAGTAGACACCAGCGAATCAGAGCATGTCACGTGGTAGACCTAGACCCCTAAAGGGTTTACAGAAAATTCATCATGGCTCATAGGGCATTTTGGTCTTTTCATCTGTCAATAAAAGGCGCTGATTGGTTGCGGTGCACGATATGGCCGGTCTACATGGTCCATGGGAATAGTAAAAGCACGATCGTGCGGTGGTGGTTGTTTGCGGTCAAGATCGGATGGTCAGCATTTTTTTTGATTGCCGATTTCACTCGGATCGCCATCGGATGGCAGCGCTTGATTCCAGCCTTGATCCAACGGTCTAGAAGGCTTCCGACGGCGATCAAACTCTCAAACGTGCGATCAATGGCGTGAATTCCTCCATCAAGTGCGATCCAATGGTCAAAAATTGATCCGACCTGATCTGGACTGATACGCATCCATTTTTGATGATTTTTGGACTGTTGGATTCCTATTGAATGGCCAGATTTCACCAGACTTATCAGAGTCATATCAAAGTTGTTTTTATTCAGATTTTATTCAGATTTTGATGATTACAAAGGCAATTAGTCCCACATTGCCTTTAGAAATAAATATCCAACCCTCCTAGCTCTATAAAAAGGATCCTAAGCCTCTAAGAAAGGGGAGATCGAGTGGAAGAGAAGCTAAGGTACAGGGTGGAAGCCAAGCTTTGGGTTAAAGGTTGCTTCAAAGCTGCAGTGCTGAGAAGAAGAGCCGGTCTTCTACGCCATCTCCACGCCTACGCTGATCTGCAATCTCCTTCTAAGTTTTTTTTTTAATTTCTTGTATTTAAATTCTGCATTTGAGTTTTAAATTTAATAAAGAAAGTTTCATTGTTCTTTTCAATTCTAGCTCTTTAAATTAATTGTTCTTTATTGCTTTTTAATTTTATTGCAAGTAGTTGCTAAGATCTAAATAGTAGATCTTAGTACCAAATTTATTTTTGCATAATTTTACTTTTATTTATAAATCTATTTTTTGACTTTAATTTTTAAAAACTCTTCTTTTCTTTTCTTTAAAAAAAATTATAATAATAAAAATAATAATAATAAAAGAATCGAAGATTTTAGAAATAAATCATTGTCTCTCTGTGGATTCGACCGGACTTACTACTTTCTTCATAATTTTAAAAAAAATCAGATTTAAATTGATAAACATGGTGTCTTAACGACAGCATCGTGTCCCTATCACATATCTAACAAACTCCCACTTGACCTAAAGCCAATTGGCTATAAATCTAAGTTCCATCTTCTCAAGGTGGGCTTCGATCTTCTATAACGGCTTTGTAAGTGGGTCTGCCGCATTATCTACGGAGTACTCTCTTGCCTTAACGTAACCCTTCTTGAGGTAATTGCGGATGATGTGATATTGCTGCTCGATGTGCTTGAATTTTTGGTGAGACCTCAACTCCTTAGCAAGGGCTATGGAACCATTGCTGTCGTAGTACAGAGGAATGGCATTTGATGGCATCACTCCGATCTCTGTGGCAAACTTCTTATACCAGAATGCCTCCTTTGCAGCTTCTAACGTAGCGATGTATTCTGCCTCCATGGTGGAATCTGCTATCACTATCTGTTTGAAACTTTTTTAACTGACAGCTCCACCATTGCATAAAAATAGACTCCCAGATGTCGACTTTCGATCATCTACATCGGACATAAAGTCCGAGTCTGTATACCCCTGGACTTGGAGTTCTCCATTACCAAAGACCAACAACATATCCTTAGTTCTTCTCAAGTACTTAAGGATACATTTCATAGAAGTCCAGTGTTCTTCACTTGGATTCGATTGATATCTGCTTGTGACACTCATGGCATGGGCTATATCAGGTCGTGTACATAACATGGCATACATGAGGCTCCCTATTGCTGAAGCATAAGGGATCTTGCTCATGCGTTCTATTTCCTCAGGTGTGCTAGGGCACATCTTCTTGGAAAGATGAATACCATGTCTGAAGGGTACTAAACCCCTCTTAGAGTTTTCTATACTAAACCTCTTTAGCACTTCCTCTATGTACATCTTCTATGAAAGTCCTAGCATCCTATTCGGTCTATCTCTATAGACCTTAATTCCTAGAATAAAGGATGCTTCTCCTAGGTCTTTCATGGAGAATTCTTTAGATAACCATATTTTAACTATGGTCAACATGGGAATATCATTCCCAATAAGGAGGATGTCATCCACGTACAATACGAGGAAGACAACAGCGCTCCCACTGACCTTTTTGAACATACATGGTTCCTCCTCATTTTTGATGAAACCAAATAATTTGATCACATCATTAAAATGAGTATTCCAGCTCTGAGATGCTTGCTTAAGTCCATATATGGACCTTTGCAGCTTGCATACCTTATGATCATCATCACTGGATGTGAAACCTAGCGGTTGTTCCATATAGATATCTTTCCTCAAGATATCCATTTAAGAAATGCCACTTTTTCACATCCATTTGCCATATTTCATAATCAAAATAGGCTGCAACAGCAAGCAATGTGCGAATGGATTTTAGCATAGCTACTGGCGAAAAGGTATCCTGATAGTCAATGCCTTCACGTTGACTATAACCTTTTGCCACTAATCTAGCTTTGAATGTCTCCACATTCCCATCTGCACCAATCTTTCTCTTGAAGATCCATTTACACCCAATAGGTACTATACCTTCTGGTGGATCTACCAAGGTCCAGACTTGGTTTGAGTGCATCGAGTCAATTTCTGACTTCATTGCTTCTAACCATTTCTCGGAGTCGATATCTGATATCGCCTCATTATAGGTTTTGGGATCATCACCATGAACCCCATTACCTATGAGGAATATTTTTTCTACATCCTCTGAAATAGTACCTAAGTACCTCTCAGGGGGATGGAAAACTCTTTTCGATCTATGAGGTGGAGGAGGTAGTGTATGGATTGGCTCAACCTGATTTGGTTCCATTTGGTCCTTAGCTCATTGCTCTTGTGAGACTTTCTCATTCGAGCTTGATCTGCTTTCCAATGCCGCTATCTTGAATAAACTATTTTTCAAGAAAGATGGCATGTCGACTCACAATCACATTATGATCTTCTGGAATGTAGAAATAATATCCTAATGACTCTTTAGGATATCCTATGAATCGAGCTCTAAAGGACCTAAAGTCTAACTTGTCCACTTGTTGTCTTTTGACATGAGCCGGACAACCCCAAATTCTGAGATGACTCAGACTTGGTTTCTTACCATGCCATATCTCATACGGTGTGGTAGGAATGATTTTAGAAGGAACCCTATTCAGTAAGTATATTGAAGTTAACAAATAGTATCCCCAAAAAAAATTAGGAAGGTCTGTGAAGCTCATCATGGATCGGACCATATCTAATAGGGTCCGATTTCTCCATTCTGAAATCCCATTGAGTTGAGATATTCTTGGTGGAGTCCATTGAGAGACTATGCCATTTTCTTTGAGATAGTCCAGGAATTTCTGACTAAGGTATTCACCTCCTCGATCTGATCGAAGAATCTTAATGGATTTTTCAATTTGCTTTTCTACTTCATGTCTGAATTCTTTGAACTTTTCAAACGCTTCAGACTTGTGTCTCATAAGATACACATAACCATACCTAGATAAATCATTGGTAAAGGTTATGAAGTAGACCAAGTTGCCTCTAGCTGGCACATCGAATGGGCCGCATACATCTGTATGTACTAGGGCAAGAAGATCCGTGGCCCTTTCTCCATGTCCTACAAAAGGAAGCTTGGTCATTTTGCCATGAAGACAGGATTCACAAATTGGATATGACTTAGAAGTCAATGGACTCAATAGCCCAATTTTCTCCAATTTGTTAACCCTATCTTTTGCTATATGACCTAATCTTAGGTGCCATAGATACCTATCATTAGGACTATCCCTAGGATGTTTTGATTTTATGGCATTCACATTTTGCTCAAAGTTAAAAATAGATACATCAACATGTAACTGATAAAGACCGTTAATAAGAAAATCATTTGCAATTTTATTTCTTTCATAAAGAATGTTACAATGATCCTTAAGAAAACTAATTACATAGCCTTCTAATTCAAGGCAAGAAATAGAAATAAAATTCCTACTTACTGCAGGTACATAATAACAGTCTTTTAATACTAAGTCTAAACCAGATGGTAGTCGAAGAAGGTATGTTCCCATGGCCACGGCAGCAACTCTTGCTCCATTTTCGATGCTTAGGATCATCTCACCATCCCTCAACCTTCTGCCATCCTTAAGACCTTGCATAGAAGTGCACAAGTGAGCACTAGAACCAGAGTCTAGCATCCAACTAGATGCAGAAGAAATCGTAAAGTTAGACTCAATAACGAGCATACCTCCAGAAGGACCTGCCTTCTTCTTCTTTAGGGTGGCCAGGTAAGTAGGGCAATTTCGCTTCCATTGGCCGTCATTGTTGCAATGGAAACACTTTCCTTTGTCAGTAGCCTTCTTCTTCGACTCTATCTTTTTCTTCTTTCCTTCTTCCACCTTCTGCTTTTTCATAGATTTTTTCTTCTTTTCAAAAGTCTTTCTCTTGGAAGAAGTTCATTCCATAGCAAGCACTAAGCCTTTAGAACCTTTCATGGAAAGCTCAATGGTAACAAGCATGTTCATAAGTTCGGCCAAGGAATTTTGAAGTTTATGCATATGATAGTTCATGATAAACTACCCAAACGCATCGGTTAAGGATTGTAGAATTATATCATTCTGCAGATCCAAGTCCAACCTCACTCTGAGCTTCTCAAGCTCTTTCAAGTCCTTGATCATTATCAGACAATGATCTTGGACTGACTGTCCATCATGCATCTTAGCCTTAAATAGTCATTTAGTGACTTGATACTTGATTGCGCGACTCTGCTCACCAAACATCTCCTATAGGTGAGCCAACATTTGACGAGCAGTTTTGATATCTTCATGTTGGCATTGAAGCTCATCAGACATCGAGCCCAACATGTAGTATCTGGCCTTATTATCTTTATCAGTCCATTTATCCAGAGATGCTCTCTATTCAGCGGATGGATGAGCTAGTAAGGTGGGAGGGTCCTGGTCCAATACATGAGTTAACTTCTCAGAACCCAAAATGATTTTGAAGTTTCGGAGCCAATCCTTGTAATTTGGTCCGGTCAGTCTATGGGTGTCCAGGATTCATGCTAATGGGTTGGATGCAGACATTTTTCTGTAGAGAGTCAAAGTTTCTAGTTAGATATTGTAATTAAGACTTAACCAATTTATTTAGAAATTTTACTTTTAAACAAATTAGCTCCCACTATTTTCTCGAATCTCCTACACTCCCTCTGTAGAGATGCAAAAATCTCCATGATTAATGATTTCTAGTGGATGGTGCGGTCCCACCAACTTACTCATCACCTCACCTAACAGTTATTGGTGATGGGTTAGCCAATGAGTGAACAACTCTTGTTCAATGATTCTCTAATCATGGTGCACCCAAACTTGGTCTCTAATTCATGAATCTCACCATGTTCCGGAAATATTGATCCACTCCTTAGTTAAGTCAGACCCACCATTTGCACAGATTGGAATTTCTAATTGAGTCTCTCACCGTATCCAAAATATTGAGCCCAATTCATCCTCCAGCCTGTAGCATCCAATGCCTAATAGACATGGTTGCATCTTTTCGGTGCAACTGAGCCACTGTAACCAGTCGAGAACAATCAACCCCAAAAAGGGCCCGCACATCTACAATGGTGGAAGACCTTAGACTTAATCTTTTCTTAGGAAGATTTGATTTAGGTCTCATTAAACTAGACTTGACATAGTCATAACCATTATGACTAACCTAGTGGCATGGGTTAGCTCGGATTATTGACCACCTCAGATCAGAACTGAGTCAACAAATATGGCCAGGTAAGTGAGATCCGATGGAAGGGATATGCCATTAACTCGACAAGAATGCATTCGAGTCGAGTAGCTCCCAATTAAAAATCAGTCGGTCGTATCTGCCAAACTTACCTTAGACACCAAATTGTTGAGCCAGAACCAATCGGGTTAGCCTACAATCCAGACTCTAACCACTGAGCCTAATTAGGTCTTAGCTTGATCGATCACTCATGTGACTCGATCTTGACCCAGACTTAATCCTATTAGGCTGGTCAATTTAAGCATTGTTGATCCCATCTAACCAACTCTTGATTCGGTTTGATCAACCGCTAGACCTAATTGAGCTACCCAAGCCCGAACCCAGATTTATGAATATGTCTTAGATCTGAAATTCTCAATTTTAGACCTAATTGATATTTCATAAACTTAATTCTTAATTAAGTTAGGGTTCATAAACAAAATATGTAAATAAGATCCTAGGATTTCAGGATCTAGGGTTTTGCAGAAAGTAAGTTTTCAATTTCTGATTAAGGACGAACGCGCAGCACCCCTACACATCATAAGAACACCCCATCGAATGGAGGAGAGGGTCTTTAAGCCCTACTTTGTTCTTATGATCGGACGGCCAAGGGGAACGTCCTTAATCAGAAATACAACTAATCTACAAAAATAAATTAGATCTAAGCATATATCTCATATAAAAAATTAGATCTAATTAAAATATATTTTGTATACATCACATATATCATGCATGCATATTTTTTAGATCTAAATTATCTCATAATCATCTAAAAAATTAAATTTAAATTTGATCATATCAAATAAAATTTAATCTAGACCTATTTGCAGAACTATTCTACAACTAGTCTAAACATGCAACTATCATATCTCATATGAACAATTAATTTTATTTTATTTTCTATTTTTAGATCTAATTATAATATTTATAACATCAAAAAATAAAAAATAAATAAATCTAAAATTACTTTTAATCAAATAAAAATTATGATCAAACTAGACTACACATAGAACAATTCTATTCCTAGTCTAGTTATGTATCTCATTCATATTAGATCTAAATTAATTTATTTTAATTTTTTATTTTTTAGATTTTAGATCTAATCATATCTCATGTGATATCTAAAATTATTAATTAATCAAATTAAATCAGATCCAAAAAAAATTATAAGAGCCTGGCTCTGATACCAGTTGAAGGAAAATCCAGATTTTTTGGATCAGGTTCGTTCAGATCAGATTGGATCGAAAGACAAATTTTAAAAATATCCTCTCAGAGCTAGATCAGATCTGACACCTTTTTAGATTTTATTTATAAACTAATAATTAAAAAAATAAAACTAAATTAATTTTAAATTAATTTTTATCTTGATCTTGGGAAATCTGATTATCCGTTGATGATCCTGTGGAAGCTCTAAGGTTCTGGATCTAGCCATGCAAGCGCTTGGCCTCTATCGATATTCATACAGGCTAGATCTAGAGATCTTCTCCTTCTCTTTCTTTTCTCCAAAAATCATATCTGGATCTGATTTGGAGGATCTTCAAAACTTCTTCTGAAGATCATCCATCATCTCTACAGCAGTGCTGCCTTCTTCCTTTTTCATCAGCTTTTCCTTGGTTGACTCGCACTAATCTGAGGCCCAACTTTCTTGGGTGTGGAGAGGAGGTAGAGGGCCAGATGGTGGCATGGAGAAGGGAGAGAGACAGCCTTGGGGCATGGCTTAGATGAACTTCATTAAAAAGTGGGTGTAGACAGGATCTATTTATAAACTCTGCTATGCCATGCAGTGCTGCATCACCCCGGCCAATCGCGTTGCTTCATTCAATTAGATCTAAATCTGATTGGTGGGATGAGAGACCCATGGATTCATTCTAAGGTGGCACCTAAGACTGGTCAAAGTCTATAGGTGAGGGTCACCTAGTTTGAATCCAAAAAGCAACCTGGAGTCTCATCTATATGAGACTCCAGCATCCCTATCCAGGGTGCACGCCATCCTAAGCATGCACCCCCTTCTTTCTAATTTTTAGAGAGGGGATAAACCCCTATCTGCTCTCCAATAAGTGCATGACACATGGGCAGATGTCCAAGGATCAAAGGTCAACGTTTGACCAAGTCAAAGTATAAGAATTAGCGGGTGACAAAAAATGGCAGGTGTTGTCTCAAATTTATCTCATAAATTAAGATAATCCTTTTCTGACTTGGACAAGCTTCAGTCAAATCTGAGTGAGTACAAACTCATTTGGCTCAGTCGAGATAACTTTTAAGATAGAAAAAGGAGAATGTTAGGCTCAATCGTGTGCTAGCATAATTTTCTTGAACCTGATTGAATCTTATTCAAATCAATTGAACTGGATTAGTCCAATTGATGATATCCAGATCCAAACTCTTGTTTGTATGATCCAGTTAGATTCAGTTATGTATGGTAATGGGATAAGTCATGATCTCCATCATTGACATCATCGAAACTCCTTTAGATAGATCAGAACTCTTCTGATTCAGACAACTTAGAATGATCGATCATCTAAATCATTCTAATTACTCCCAAAATCCATCAGTGACACCTAGCAGCATATGGTGGCAACCCATCAAAATTGAAAATTAACCTCTCGGTGCAGCTACTTGTGTGATTAAGTTCTTCTATCTTGAGTCCCGATCAGATTAGGGTTAAGGTGAACTTGTCAAACCCTAATTTCTATCATATGATTTAATCATTCAATTCAAGTTCGATGTGAAAGTCTTAATAGAAACTCTTTCTATTATTTCACACTCTCTGCCATGCTCATGGGCTTATGGACTTGATTCTCATGATCATCATAGGGCTGCTCCTCATCCACTGTGGTAGATAGATTCCATCTTGGTGCAATCCAATTCCTATAATGAACATGCTATAGCCAACATACACCTCAAGATTCCAAATGGCTAAAGACCGAGTCATGGTGTAGTCAAACTATAACACCCCCAAGGTAAACTATCGATGCACCTTAGGTAAAAGAATCAGACACACCACTGCAGCATCGAGTCAGTCATAGATGAGAAGGTAAACTTTCTTATGACTACTCGAGGTGGTTACGCTCAGTGCTCTCATTCTCTAACGAGTACCCATACTCTCGCTCCAATGTCTCCACACCATAGACTCAAGACTCATCTACTATAAAGAAGCGATTGTACACTAATCTTCCAAATCAATCACTATCCTCATGATGATCCTACGGTCAGGAGAATTTTATGAGTTAATAAATGAAAATTCATGTCTTAAATTTTCAACTCTTGAAAATATGAATTATCATTACTACTAACTCAAGGGATGTATCACAGACACTAAATACACTTATGTGATAAAAAATAACCCACTTTATTATTTATAGTCAAAATTATAATTTTGTCCTTAGAAGTGTATTACAAGTGTCAGCCAATTTTGGCTTCTAGGGCATACATATCTAACAAGATGAACTCGTCAAACCCTAATTTCTATCATATAATTTAATCATTCGATTCAAGTTCGATGTGAAAATCTTAATAGAAACTCTTTCTATTATTTTACTCTACCATGGCCATGGGCTTATGGACTTGATTCTCATAATCATCATAGGATTGCTCCTCATCCATCGAGGTAGATAGATTTTTTCTTAGTGAAATCCAATTCCTACAATGAATATGCTATAGCCAACATACATCTTAGAATTTCGAATGACTAAGAGACCAAGTTATGGTGTAGTCAAACTATAACACCCTCAAGGTGAACTGCCGATGCACCTCAGGTCAAAGAATTAGACACACCACTGCAGCTTCGAGTCAGTATCGATAAGAGGTAGACTTTCTTATGACTGCTCGAGGTGGTCACGCTCAGTGCTCTCATTCTCTAATGAGTACCTGTACTCTCACTCTGATGTCTCTACACCGTAGACTCAAGACTCATCTACTATGAAAAAATAATTGTACATCAATATTCTAGATCAATCACCATCCTCATGATGATCCTACAGTCAGGAGCATTTTATGAGTTAATAAATGAAAATTCATATCTTAAATTTTCAACTATTAAAAAATTGATTTATCATTACCATTAACTCAAGGGATGTATCACAGACACTAAATACACATTTGTGATAGAAAATAACTCATTTTATTATTTATAGTCAAAATTATAATTTTACCCCTAGAAGTATATTACAAGTGTCAGTCAATTCTGACTTCTAGGGCACACATATCTAATAGTTTGGGCTCACTTACGCTCAGGAGGAGTCCATGAGCGTAGTCGAATTTCATTCGATTTTTCTTCAACTGTAGGCCTACTAGATTCGCCCACCTACCACTCTCTCATGGCTTTCTCATCCTTCAACTTGAAGGCCTTCTCAGCTCGGGCATAACCTTCAGCTCAAGCTAGCAAATCAGCAAAATTTCTGAGGTACTTCTTCTTCAAGAAGAATAGCGAATCATTCTTCTGAAGGCTGCCCTTAAGTGCGGCTATGGCAACCGACTGATCCAAATTTTGGACCTCTAGTATAGCGGCATTGAAATGATTGACATAGACTTAGATGGTCTTCCATTTCTACTACTTGATATTGATGAGAGAGTCCGAGCCTCGCCTTGGATGTCGGTTGCTGATAAAATAAGCTACAAACTGATGGCTCATTTGGTTGAAGAAGAAGATCGTACTCAGCTTCAGCGTCGAGTACTAGTTTCTCGCTGCTTTCTTCAAAGTAGAAGAAAAAGCTCGGTACATAATGGCATCCGATGCATCGTAAAGCAGCATCATAGTTCGGAAGGCCTTCAGATATTCAACCAAATCAGTGGTCCCATCGTAGCTCTCGAATTGAGGGAGCTTGAAGTTCGGTGGGATCGATTCCTGCATGATTCTTTAAGAGAAAGAAGGGTCAGTACAGATATTATCATGATTACTTGGGGCAGCATGATGGAGCTCCTCAATCGGCCAATCCATTTCTTGGAGTTTTCGATCGAGGGCCTAATCTCGATCATGAATCTTGAAGGATTTTCGAGTACTAGTTTCTCACTGCTTTCTTCAAAGTAGAAGAAAAAGCTCGGTACATAATGGCATCCGATGCATCGTAAAGCAGCATCATAGTTCGGAAGGCCTTCAGATATTCAACCAAATCAGTGGTCCCATCGTAGCTCTCGAATTGAGGAAGCTTGAAGTTCGGTGGGATCGATTCCTGCATGATTCTTTAAGAGAAAGAAGGGTCAGTACAGATATTATCATGATTACTTGGGGCAGCATGACGGAGCTCCTCAATCGGCTAATCCATTTCTTGGAGTTTTCGATCGAGGGCCTAATCTCGATCATGAATCTTGAAGGATTTCTGACTATAGATGGAATAGATCTCTTTTGGAGAAGAGTCATGATCGGAACAGGAGCTCTCTGCTCTTTGTTTCTTCATTTTAGAGGTGATGGATCTGCTGACCCAAGTATGCCTCCTTGGGATCGATTCTAACATCCTAATGGAAGATTCTTCGACCAGACTATCGTCGAAAGCTGTTGCATAGCCTGCACCATCTCGATGAGGCCCCAAATCTACTATATCAATAGGTTGAACTACTCTGGATCCACTATTGTTGTCAATGGAGGAGGTTGCGGTGCTGGTGAAGCAGGCAGATTTGGCTCAGATCTGATGATGGAGGTGGTGGATCTTCGAGTGATCATCTTTTTTGAAGGCATTTTGAGATCGAGGGAGAGAATGGAGATGACCCTTAAAAAAGAAAGCTCATAGAATTGACTGAGCACTCCTTTTAGAACTTCTTTTAGAACAAGGGCTCAGTGTTTCTTCCTTTAGTGCTAATCCTATTGGTGTAGAATCTGGTTGACATCGGAGTAGAGCTAGAGTAGGAAAGACGAGGTCACCATCAAAGATCTTTAAAATAAAGTCACGTCTGAAGTTGGGGGTGGTGGCTCCAGCATGACCCTCCGACGATCAAGTCAGCTTTTCTGACCAATAGAAATAGAGTGCTCAAAAAAGAAAGTGGTAAAGTACCGAAAAGAAGAAGAGAGCTCAGAGAAAACATATATAGAGGGTTTCTTTTATAGACAGAGCATGTAACAAACTGATGGTGACAGCCATAACCGTCTGATAGTGGGCCACTTGGAACCACATGGAGTTTGTTATGGAGAGTGGTATCCGTTGTCGCGACTTGCCCGTCGTCGAGAGTGGTGCCCATTGTCGTGACTTGTCCATTGAGAGTGGTGTCCATTGAAAATTAATAGTCAAAGTTTGGATGAAGTTGCGCTAGTGGTGAAGAGCTCCAAGTCACGATGGTTCTAGAGAAGTTCGGGCTCCTTTAGGATCGTTTGCATGTAGGTCGACTTGCATTGTATTGAGAGTCAAACTTGCATAGATAATGAGATCCTTCTAGGTGACCGTAGGAGATTCGATGGAAAGAAATTCTTTTTGTCGATCAGTGGAATCCGACTATAAAGAGTGCGGAAGGCCTGTGACTGGAGGAGTTCGGAAGGAGATCCGATGGAGGAGTCTGGAAGGAGTTTGACTTACGGAGAAGCCCAGCTAAAGGATAAGTCCGGAAGGAGGAGACTTATGGAGAAGCCCGACCGAAGGAGAAGTTTGGAAAGAGGAGACTTACAGAGAATCCTGGCTGAAGAAGAAGTCTGGGAGAAGTTCAACTGGCTTTTAAGCTGGCCAAGCTAGACTGCCCAAGGGGCCACTCTCACTATTCAAGTTCATCCAAAGGGGATCCAATGATAGGAGAGTGATCAAGATCGCTCTGAGACTAGATATTTAGCCGAACTTTGGTGGGAGTGGGTTTATCCCCAACATTAAGAAAATTTCTTCCTTCTCCTTGATCAAATCATGCAATTGTATCTGAAATGCATCACAATGGACATAAACATGCACATGTAAGAGAATAAATTATTTGAACTAGATCTACATGATGCCTAGTGCTTATTTATGTAAAAGAAACTATCACCTCACATCTAGTGAAAACAATACCATTATATGTAATAGTTTGGTTTATATGTCAAGTGGTGTGGGTAGCCTTAAGAGATGCATCTTGATCAATTTATTGTTGACCATCAGAGAATGACTAGAGGGAAGACCATATGACCCCTTGGTCTCAAGTAAATCATGCATGTGTTCATCTATAAATTAGGAGCATGTGAGACCAATTGATGATGAAAGACATGCATCTCATCTCAATTCAATCATGACTTTGCATGATCATGAAAACATCATTTTGGTGTATATTGGTATATTGCTTACTATAGTATCATCAATTGGTTGTAAAATACTACTTGACACCTGAGGATAAGCTTGAGATTGAGACTACACAAATACTAGAAGGACTAACTTTTACAATATGATAATTATATAGAAATATACACAGGAAGTCAAACAATGACCAAAGTTAGAGAAACTATAGACAATAATATTTTTTGCTCTCTGAAAATAAGATCATCTCACCATCCATGATATCCGAGTATGGGTTTCTTACAGGAAATTATTCAAAGATCATATGCTCTAAATAAAGGCATCCACAATCTACTAATAACCAGAATTCTTGCACATATATTACTAGGAATTCTAGTAGTTCGGACTCAAAAAGGATGTTTCTTTGGTAGAACAAATGCATACCTCACCATTGCTGGGCATTCAAGTAATAGGATTAGCATTTTATGGAATTTCTCTTTCCATGATGTGAAATGCAATTTTCTATATTCAACCTTTTATGTAGTCTATAGTCATAGTTCAAATGTAGTCCTTGTGTACATGATAAAGTAAATTATATGAAATCTGTTTATGATTGTAAAGCTTGGATTAAAGAGGGACAAGAGTAATTCCTTTGTTCTCCATAAAAAGAAGAATATGAGTAATGATGATCATATCCACCTAATTATATAGAGAAGATCTGCATAGGTAGAGTTAATGATTGGGCAAATCCACATTAGCCTCAATATTGATTTAAAATACCTAATAAACAATAATTATTTCATATGAATGAAAAAAAAATGATAAACTTATTTTTTTTGTACTATAATTCTTAGGTAAAATGGCAAACTAGCCTAATGAGGGCAGTAGACAAGCAATAAGGTTAATTTCAACTTCAAAAGCTTGTCAACCATGGGTATTAGCAAAGACAACAGGGATAAGAAACAACCAAAGGAGATAAATAAAGGGCTTCAAAAGTTACTAGTTGCAAAACTCAACAAGGGTTAATTAGTCATCAAAGATAGTGAGTAAGAGAATAAGGAGGAGGGAGAGAGAGAGAGAGAGAGAGAGAGAGAGAGAGAGAGAGAGAGAGAGAGAGAGAGAAAGGTTCTTGACTTTTTGCTTTTCTATGTTCTCTTTGCTATGATAAGGAAATTGAAGGAGAGAGAGAGAGAGGAAAGGAGAGAGGAGGCCTTTGGATGCATCTCTATAGAGAGATAGAGAGAGAGAGAGAGGAAAGGAGATAGGGATCATGTAGACTAGAGCTATCAACGGGCCGGGTCTAGACCCAAAATCCATGGGTATTTATCCAACGGGTCCGGATTTGATACTAGTATTGGACCCATTTATCTGGATCTAGATCCGGATCTGATAAATCCTAATCATATAAATGGATAGTGTCTGAATATTTAATATCTAGACCCAATAGATCCGGAACCCAAATTATATATAGAATATAATATAATAATGTTATATATATTAAAAATATTTTGAGCCATTAGATCAGAGATCCAATGGCCTAAAATCTTCAAAGGAAAATAGCCCTAAAATTAGTTTATTAGATCCATCTCTCCCTCTCTCGGTCTTCCTCTCTCCCTCTTTGTCTCTCGATCGATGGTGCCTCTCCCTCCCCTCCTCTCCGCCTCTCCACCATGAGATCTGCTCATTGATGGGCCACGGCCAGACCCCAACATCTCGCATCTCGTCCGCGCCCCCTCCTATCTCTTCCTCTCTCAGTCTCCCTCTCTCCTTCTCTCGATTCTCTTTTTTTGAGATGTTATTGCCATTATTTTTATTTTTTAATCCAATATCCCCACTATCCAGATTGAAAACCCTAATTGCTCTAATTTCTTGTCGGATTCTCCCCTCCTCCTCTATCGAGTCTCGACTTCTTTCGATGTCAGTAGCAGCCAAAGGCTTCCATCTTTGACACTATCGCATCGATCGATTGGTGGCATCACGTCCCCCATCATCTCTCTCGAGCAGTCATAGGTTCAGATATCCCTCTCAATTTCTTCCTCATCTCAATTTTTACTCCCTCTAAATCACTTGAATCTTGGCAGAGATCTTTCTCCTTTCTATGAGCTGATTTTTATGCGATGCGGAGCCTATCCCTCTTCTGATAAGATATGGTCAGATCAGGGATGATTCAAAGGTATTGCCTTTTTTTGGATTCTTCCTATCTTGATCGCTGTTCCTATTTTTTCTTCTAAAGGATGTTAATTTCTTATTTGTTCGTCCACTAAAGCAAAGCCTAGAGGGCATCAACTAGATAATTAGGAGAAAGCCAAGTATTCTTTTATGAGAAAGAAAAGTTTTTCTTTTTTCTTTATCAACGATTATCTTCTAATCTACTTCCTTATAAAGTTTTCTTCTAATTTAGTTCCTTGTAAAGTTATGGGCTTGATTATCAATGGTATTTTTTTTAGACTTTGAATATAAGTTTTGGATCCTAAAACTAGATTCGAATATCCGAAAACCATTAGGATCCAAGTCTGATACTTCAAGACCAGACCCGTCGGGTATTCAAATCTAGATTCCGTCCCAGTAACTAAGATTGGGTTCGGATCTAGATATCTAAGTTCCAACTTGAACTCGACCCGTTGATTGGTCTAATATAGACCTAATTATCAAGTGGGGGTTAGGCTGAGTTTGGGCTAGGCTCAATCTCAGGTATGACCAAAATTAGCTAGGCTTGAAATTAACCAAATTGTTGGGCCTACTTCCTAGAATCGAGCTTGATAGCTTAAGCTTCGGGCCAAGCCTCATGTTTTTTGGACCAAGAAGCAAGGAGCCAATTGGACTAATTGAAACACCTAGGTAGAAAAAAGAATTGCTGGGATTAAAGGGACCCAATCAGACTACTTATATACTTTCTTTTATAGTATAACATCCAGGCCCATAGGCCAGGTTACTATAGGACCAACTTGAGAGGCAATGCCCTTTCCTTACCTTAAATAGAGTTGCATCCCCTATTTTCTCACCATAACACCAAACTCAGCCTTCCACCACCTCTTACCTCTCTTTTTCTTCCATTTCTTTCCAGCTTCCTGGCTCTCTACCTCCTTGGACCATCCTCATTAGCCTCTTCACTAGATCACATTGCTTGATCGGCAGTCAAACTCCTTCCCAATCTCCCTCCTCATCTGTCTTCCCCCTCTAGCTCCATCGCATCTCCTTCTTGCTATCGATCTAATCCCAGCAATGATCCTCTACTCCTTGACTAGCCTTCAACACTGACTGCTCTATGCCCAGACTACCCTTTATTGGAGCATCACCACTATGTTGCAGTCAGTCACCTTTTTTCTCTACCTTTCTTTGTATTTCTCCTCGAATTTGTGATGGCCGCTTGATGAGGTTTGAGGTGAGAAGAGATAGGTTCCTATAAACTCAAGCTCGACCCATTTAATGCACATGCTCAAATTTTAGGTCTTGCTCAACTTGCAAGGTTTAATTGTCAGGCTTGGGCCCATCCAAAATGATTCAACCTTCGGTAAATTGCTTGGCTTTGAATAGATCTAGGATCATCAATAGAGCTCATTCATTGAAAACGAAAAAGAAAGTATATAGTGGGAAGAGAAAGTGGGAGAGAGAGAGAGAAGATGGGTTTGCTATTTTTAATAATTTTTTTCTTTATATTATCATTCATCCATTCTAGTAGTTGATCTTAGAAGGTTAACAATTATCCAACTCTGGAGATGTGAGTTATAAAATTATCCCTTAAGAAAAGATAAAGGGAAAAAGGGAAAAGAGATAAAGTGTTAAGGGTTGTATTTTAGAAAATACGAATGGTAATCAAAATACACACTAAGTTAGTACATGCTTTAGAATAATTTATTTTATTATATTAAAAAAAAATTTATATAATGAGAAAAAAGAATTAAGGAGATTAATGTAGGGAGCTTAAACATAACTTATTTTATTATGTTAGGCTTGGGTTAGAGGTAGGACTTGTCATATGTGGTATTCTCTTAAAATAATCTTAACAATTCACTCTTGATTATATCATAAACAAATTTGTTTTAATATTCAAAAAATCTAGACTACGCACTCACTCCAAATCAGAGATATAAATATGTTAAATTTAAGCTACAAATATCCAACATTTTTATAAATTTAATCTTAAAATCTTGCCTGTGCAGCTCAACTGTCAAGCCATCCCATTTACCATTTCCTAAATTATTTAATACTTTGTTAGGTTTTGAAATGATGACCACTACAAATTTATAATATTACAATGGTTATTTTGATAATCTGTAGACTTTTATATTATATTATGCATCATAATATGAACTTGAACAATGACTGTCATGTGTCCTTCTTTCTTATCTAAGGATGTAACAACTAGATATTTTTATAATTTAGTATTCATCTATCTATAATAATATTTTAAATTCAAATATCCATATTAGTTAAACAATAAATTTTATCTCATGATTGCTCAAAATGATAAATTATATTTGAAATAATCATATAATGCTGTCATTTACAGTAGTTACTACGCATTTTCTTTTACTATAATAGCTAATATCTACTATTAACTTATTATTTTATTCTCAAAAATAGCCTTTTAAGGGACAACGGCCGTACTCCCCGTTATAAAGAGAAATAACGGTTTCGTGGTTGACATACCGCGTTAGCAAAAACGCGGAATCACTTTCCCGCTGCAAAATACGAAAATACACCCTTCCCGCCATCACAGCAATAATGAAACACACTGCACCCGCCATTTTGTCGGCCGACCCCAGACCATCTTTCTCTCTCTCCTCTCCTCCCTCCCTCCGCATCCATTGCGAGCGACGATGCGGCGGTGGAGCCATCCCTCATCCTTCTTCGGAGATCTCAGAAGCAGAGAGCTCAATGGCTTCAAAGGTACCACCTTACTCTCCTCTCGCCCTCTCTCTGTGTCCCGTTCATCGGAGCCCCCAATTCGGCCCCGAGCTTCATCTGATTCTTAACTGCGTTCTCGCCACCCCCTCTCCATTCTCCAGTGCGAAAAAGACCTTATCTCGGCGATCTTTCATCGGAGCCCAGCAGTCTCGGCACTGGAGTGGTGGCGATCGAGCACGATGGTGTCTCCACGCCTCCTCTCGCCATCTCATTCTGCAAGGTTCTTGCCTAATTTCTATTTTAATTTCTCAAATGGGTTTTTGCCCTCAAAAAAAATAATTTTGCACTTTATTTGTGGGTATTTTGCGCAGACGAGCCGGAATTCTCACCTTCTTGCTATTTCCGATGAGGATGGTTATCTAAGCTTCTATAACACTTGCCGGAGTCTTCCTTCTGTTGCTTCATGTCGGGAGAAGTCAGGTCAGTGGAATTAGGGTTAAACTTTTGCTTTTTCGGTGCTTAAGATTTGATCTTTGGGAGAAGCAAATCATTTTTTTCTTCGGGAAAAGGGGATATCAGTGGAAGCTAGGGCTAGAGTTGGATAATTTTACATCTTTCTGATTCAGTTACTTCTTTTCCCCAAGCAGCGGAAGCTAGGGTCTGTGATTGGATTGCTCATAATAATGCCATTTTTGATCTGTGCTGGATAAAGGTACTCCTCTCTTCCAATCAATTACATATAACCATACAAGAATCTAAATAAAAAGAAACCGGCCTTACCAAAAATAAAATGCATTTTCCCGAATTAAATTGATGCTGCTGGCTATTAATTAGATGGAACCTACTAAAATGGCTGAAAACAATCTATTAGGTTTATTTAACAAAATTCTGCTACTTATCCTTCTTTTATCTTTTGCAGGATGATACCCATATCCTAACAGCTTCAGGTGATCAAACTGTAAGTGATTGAGAGCATGTTTCAATATTGTTTGATAACAAAATTAAAGAATGACTTTAGAAATATCTAGATTTCAAACTTCTTAAGATGACAGTGTTTATCTTTATAATTATCTATTCCTTCTTCCATGCAACCTGTTGAAATGACTGAAAAGCTGACTCTGCAAGTGGTCTTTACCAGATCAAGATATGGAATGTAGAGAAGAGAAAGTGCACTGGAATCTTTGTTGGGCATACTGGCAGTGTAAAATCACTTTGCTCTCACTCATCAAATCCAGGTAGTCTTCTTTCCACTTGCTGACTGCATTCTGTGGGCATTGGTCATCAAGCATTGATGCATAGATGTTTTATAATTGGGGATGTTTCTTGCATTGAGGCAGACCTTGTCGTGTCTGGCTCAAGAGATGGCTCATTTGCTCTCTGGGATCTGAGATGCGAATCAAGTTACACAAATAACCACGGAGAAGTGTGCTTCCGGTATGGCCTTTTTCCCATCTGGTTAAAAGTTTGCTGTGCACATAAGTGAGGCCTTTGTGCTAGTTAATAAATGCTTGTCTCTGTGTTCGTATTAGATATACTGCTGTTGTCAAAGAAGCCCATACTTCTACTCAAGGGAAGCGGGTTAGGCGAGGAAAGGTTCGCTCCTTCCCATTTCTTTTGCAAGTTAATACAATTTTCCTTCCCATGCTGTTAAATGTTATTGTACGTGCCTAGGCTGCTTCAATGAGTATTACATCGGTTCTGTACCTCAAAGATAATGTCTCCATTGCCAGTGCCGGAGCAGTGGACAGGTAAGTAAGATATGCGATGATAACCTTTATACTTGTTAATTTTATTTATGCGGTCGATGCCCATTCCTTTTCAATACTTATAAATTTTGTTACTTTGAGAAAATAAAATCATAAATTCACTCTACACTTCAGCCATTTAAACCCAAAATTGCATTTTTAATTTCATGCTCTACAGTTTATGTTATACTTCAGTTTTCTGCAACCTGATTATTCTGTTTCATGTCAGTGTTGTGAAATTCTGGGACATTCGCAACTTGAAATCACCAATCACTCAAGCATGCCCTTATGTTGAACCATCAGCTGAAAGGGTAATTTACAGTCTCTCACTATATACAAATGAAAGTTCAATATAAGATAGATTGAGAATGGAAAGGAGATATTGATCCATATATGAAGATCTACATTGATAGGATGCTTTGGGTCTCATGAATTAATTCATGAGGGTTCAACGGTTCAGACAAAAGCTGAAGTTTGCTCTTTTGGCTTTTGTCAAGCCAAATAATATTCATGCATCCTCAATTCATTGGCTGCCGTGTTTCTTGTCTCTTTAGGAAAGAGGGTTACATGGGATTTCTTGCCTGTCTCAAGATTCAAATGGTGTGTTCGTTGCAGCTTCTTGCATGGACAATAGGTATATTAAATTATCAGCTTTTTGATAGCAGCAACACCTTTAAACATCTAATGTACCATTAAACAACTATTTTGTCTCGTTTCCACCTGTCAGGATTTACCTATATGATGTTTTACACCTTGACAAAGGTCCTATGAAGATTTTTTCTGGCAGCAAAATTGAGTCATTCTTTGTAAAGGTAATGTAATATATGCATCTGTTTGCTGAGTTCTATGTAGAAGTGCAGAGGTTTGAAAAATTCCCAACAAGGTTCTAACTTGTCTGGTAACTCAATATTTATTTATTTATTTATTTTTCTATTTTATAAGATGTTAAATGTTTTCTACACTGCAGTCTGCAATTAGCCCTGATGGAGCTTACATTCTTGGTGGTTCTAGTGATGGCAATGCCTACATATGGCAGGTAAGTGTTCGTTATATTTACGGCTAAAATGATCTTTCTCCTTCCATCTCCTTGTCATTTTGCATGTCATCATTGCTTTGTTCTACCAGGTTAGGAAAATGGAAGGACTTCCAGTCACGTTGAAGGGTCATGAAGGTGAAGTTACTGCAGTAGATTGGTACGCACTTGACAAAAGAAAGATGAAGCAGCTCGACACCTGCTTCTTCGTGAAACTACCATCCATTGACTGAAAACTTATTTCTTTCAGGTGCTCATCAGAGGTCGGGAAGATTGCAACTACTTCAGATGATTATATGGTTAGTTTGCCTAGCTAAGGATCTTCTTTTAAACATATTTTAAAGAATTCCAAATCCCCAACACCCCCCTCCCCCCTCCCCGCCTGCCAACCACTCTTTGGAGTCATAGGATATCACATTTCAAATTTTAACTTCTCTGACTATATAACTTACAAAATTTATTACTGGATTAAGCACCAACAAAGATCAGATATGCTGTTTTATTTGCCATCTGCCTTTGTAAAATTAATAGTCTCCCAAATTCAGCTACTAACAACAAGCTTACATGCTAGGTTCGTGTTTGGAATTTTAAGAAAGGGGGTTGCATAAGTTCAGGATCTCCAAAAGCTGTTAGAAAGAGAGTTATTGCTCCAAACATTAAGGGCAGAAAGCTGGCCATGGATGAACCTCCGTGTTCTGCAGAGATGGCTGACAGCCTCTGTGCTTCAAGGGAAATGACGACGAACCCACCCTCACCTGTTCAAACTAAAAGTCCTGAGTTTAGCACACCCGAATCTGGAAAGAAAAGAGATTTTGGATCATTACTGCAGGAAGAAGCAGAGATGCAGAAGAGCCCAGATGCTGAACTAAGCAGCCCATCTTCCGTTCTCAACCCCCCTCCCTCTTCGATAAGGAGAACCATTCGTGATTACTTTATTACTACCCCATGAGATCTGCAAGCATTTTTTCTCCATCTCCTATTCTTTGATGCCTCAACAGCAACATTTTTCTAGAGTGAAAAAAGGAACAGTGGTATTTCAATCATTATCATATCAAGCTGCCGTGCACCACCTAGATGGTAAGGATTTACTTGTTTTTAATTGTTGCATCTTAACCTTCATTGTCCTACAAACTAAGATTTGTTCGGGTTGTGATTCATGCAGGTCTATAACTGGAAACATATCCATCGGTTTCTCTCTGTTTGGTTTCGAACTCTGGAATGTGGAGCTTGAATTCATGGGAGGATATACTCAAACTTAGATGTCCCTCTCTCTACTTAAACAGCTTCTTTGATGCAAGCAGCTTTTTTGATTTACTGTCCTATAGCCTGGTTTCTTCATGTCAGATGTATTGAAGCCCATCTTTTTAATATTAAAGTAACATCTAAATCTTTTACCTCTGATTCTTTAATAAGTTCTGATGACCAGAGAGCATGATCACCTTAACATTAATCTGCGAATCATCACCCTACAGCAGGGCAGGCTAGCAGGTGTTACAGGGTAAATGGCCAGCATGATATAGCTGATGCTCCTGGTTATCCGAGAAGCCTGTTATCAGAAACCGGTATGCCTGTAGATTGGGTGGCTATTCAGAGCAGAGTGCAGCTAGACCCTTGATCCTTTGCATCTGAAGGGAACTTCCTTCAAGCTATATTGCTCGAACTAAAAGTCTGCCATGTTCCTCTCAATGGTAGAAATGAATGCAGCGGGCCATTTTGGCTGAAAAATGATGGATTTGATTGAAGAAATTGACTGCCAACAATTAGCAATGAATTCAAGGATTCTGTGTCAAATAAAATTCATATGGGCAACATGTCATAATTTGCCACTATAAACTTGCCTTCGTGAAAATTTATATTGCGTGTATTGGTATTCTGAGAATATTGAGCCATATCTTTCATCTCATGAGTTCTAGTAGGCTTTTGATCTATTTCAATATGATTGCGTTCAGACCCTTGCCTTATAGCATGATAGTCCTAGCCTCATCCAGGTTTGCATGATGGCACTAGGGGGGCAACTTCTGTTGGGCTTAATAAGAGCTCTACCCTCCCAATCTGTGAGTTTGACAAGGGTGGATCTTGGGCTCAAAAATTCCAACCTGATCTTAACTTGGGTCTGGAATGAGCTTAAGCCCAACATGAATCCAGCTGATAAATACATACATACATACATACATTTCATTCTACAATATTTGGCATCTTGTTAACTTAATCAAATAACAGTACCATCAAAATTGATGGATGGTTGGGACTTCAGGCCAACATGAATTAATCCAAAACATATCATGGCGTTTTCCCTATCTTAAAATTCTTATTCAACTTGATCAAACACTGTTATTGCCCCAACCAAATCCAGCATGTTGGTTGAACCCAATCTGAGTTAAACTTAAGATAGGGTCACGTTGAGTTAGAATTAGGAAATATGGAGATTATATTGGATAAGGATTAGTCAACCTAACCCAATGAGTTGTAGCTGTGGGTGGCATCACCAACATGGTTAATGATTATGTCATTTTGGTAGACAGCAAGGGCCTATATAATAGAGGGTAGCTGTCCACCAATAGCACCAACTCTCCAAATCTTGGTGATGGTCAGATTCCATCTTAAGTTAGTAGGTTTGGAATCGGGCTGAGTCTGGTTGGGTGTTCATGCATCCTAAGATAGACTCAAAGAAAAAAAAAAATCAGGCTTCTAGGCAGCCATAGGCTCGATTTTTTTTTTTTTGCAAGATCAGGCCTAAGCTTGACTTGAGTCTAATCTTGAGCTAGCACAAAGCCCAAATGAGCTTCACATTGCAAAACCTGATTGGGCTTAGAAGTCTCGGCCTAACTAAAATCCCAAATCCTAATCTTTCTTCCCTAACCCTAGATCCTAAACCCTAAACCCTTCCTAAATTGAATATATTTCAAAAGAAATCATAGAAACAAGAAACAAAATTTCCCAAAAAATATCAAAAAAGCTGTGAAATAAATTGAAAAATTGGAGTTGGTGAGTGCCGGTGAGGGCACAGTGACATTCTTGGCCTGGGAGACATTTGTTGCATTTGAGAATATGATGGAGGTGGTCATTGATGGGATAGATCTGGTGTGCATACTTGATTAAGAGAATCGGAGTCCAACCCAGCTGGTTGGTGCTAGTGTGCTCAAGGGTAGTGAGACCATCTATGTTGGTGATGGAGAAAATTGGGCAGGGCAGAATCAACAATCAAGGGAAGTTATGATGCCCACTGCATCATGATAAAAGAGGAGAGATTCAAGATTTAGGGTGATGTAACAATGGGATGGGATACAGTGGGTGAGGACCTGAGGTTGAGGGTTTACTATTAATTAGTGGGTATTTACATCACATCTCAATAACCTAGAGAGCAGCCATGAGCAATGCCATGTGGACTAATTTGAATGAGGTCAAAATATATGAAAGTTATGCAAACCTTCCTAGACTTAATAGATTATACTCATGATAAATTCCACCAAGATGAAGGCACGGATTGAGGGAGGAGGATTCGACCATGATAAGTTGGCTAAAAGACCAAGGTAGTTGTAGTCAACTACAGTACAAGATGGATGAATCGGCCTCAGGGTGTTCCAAAAACAATTATATTATAGGATGCCTAAAGTAAGGTGGCCAACATGAAGCCATAGACCGAGGGAAAGGGAAAGTTAATGATAGGCTGAGGATGATAAAGTATGAATATTAGTCTAGCAATTGGTGCCAAGTGGTCATCTTGATGATCATGCAATGGTAGAAAAGCAACCGGTATTAGTTACTAGAACTATTATGGTGTGGGGCCAAATGTGGATGGCAATCGTTAGAGGTTAGGTAGTTATTTTATTTTATCACTAGTGTTGGTGCAGAATCTGATCGACGTCGGATTGAGCTGGAGTTGAGGAAGAAGAGGTCACTATTGGTGACCTATAAAACAAAGTTCCATCCGGAGTCGACGGCGGTGGCTCTGGCAGGATCCTCCGACGATCAAGTCAGCTTCTCTAGCCAATAGGAATGGAGTGCTCAGGAAAGAACTCAGCAGAATTTTGGGAAAGGAGAAGAGAGCTTAGAAAAAACGTATCTGAAGGAACCCTTTTTATAAACGGAGTTTGTAGCGGACTGATGGTGATAGCCATAATCATCTGATAGTGGGCCGCTCGGGATGACGTAGGATTTGTTATGAAGAGGAAGAGGTGTCGCCTGTAGTAGACTGATAGTGACAACCATAATCATCCAATAGTGGACCGCTCGAGCCGCATGGGGTTTGCTATGGAGAGAGAGGTGTTGCTTGTCGTAGACTGATAGTGACAGCCATAACCGTCCGATAGTGGGCCACTCCGGACTACGTGGGATTTGCTATGGAGAGAGAGGTGTCACCTATCGTGATGTGTCCGTTCGTCGAGATTTAATAGTTGAAGTTCGAAGGAAGCAGGTATTGGTAGATGAAGAACTTTGACATATATCAATTCCATAGAAGTTCGAACTCCTAAAGGGAATTGGCTAGAGGAGATCATCTGAAAGGAATGCTAGCTGAAATCTGAAAGTAATCCGTTGGAGGAATCCGACTGAAAGAGAAGTCTGGAAGGAGTTCGACTTTCGGACTTCGGCTCCTGGAGGAATTCGATTGAAAAAAAAGTCCAAAAGGAATTCGGCTCTTGGAGGAATTCGATTGAAGGAGAAGTTCAGGAGTTTGGCTCCTGGAGAAATCGTTTGAAGGAGGAGTCTAGAAGGAGTTTGGCTCCTAAAGAAATTCAACTGAAGGAGAAGTTCGGAAGGAGTTCGACTCTTGAAGAAATTCGATTGAAGGAGAAGTTTGGAAGGAGAATCTGACTAAAGGAGAAATCCGAAAGGAGTTTGGCTCCTGAAGAAATTCGACTGAAGGAGAAGTCCAGAAAGAGTTCGGCTCCTAGAGGAATCCAATTGCAGAAAAAGATCGAAAGAAGAATCCGACTAAAGAAGAAGTTCGGCTCCTGAAGAAATCTGATTAAAGGAGAAGTCCGAAAGGAGTTCGGCTCCTGAAGGAACTTGACTAAAAGAGAAGTCCGAAAGAAATTTGGCTCCTAGAGGAATTTGATTGAAGGAGTAGTTGAGAAGGAGTTCGACTGATGGAGAAGTCCGATCGAAGGAGAAGTTTAAGAGGAGTTAGATTGCTGGAGGAGTTTGGCTGCTAAAAGAGTTTGGCTGGGGTTTGATCATTGGAGGAAGAATTTTTTATCAAAGCTCTCCTGTGATTACCAGTTGAATTAGGCTAAGCATTAGATTGGACTTTGATGAGAGCAGAGTTTATCCCCAACAATAGTTCCCCCACTTTCGAGTTGGAAATTCGAAAGAAGGGAGTACAAAAAGATGACTATCGAAGTCCTTTTTTCGGCTCTACACCCATTAAGGTTGAAGCTCGGAGAAGATTTTTTCTCCTATCGAGGTTGAAGGAGATCTTATCTCCTGTTGAAGTTGATGTTGAAGCATGGGGGAGATCATATCTCCACTCGAGGTTGAAGGAGATCTAATCTTCTATTGACGTTGAAGTTGAAGCTCAAAAGAGATCTTATCTCCTATTGAGGTGTTAACGTTGACGTCGAAGCTTGGAGAAGATCTTATCTCCAGTTGAGATTGAAGAAGATTTTATCTCCTGTTGAAGGGTTGGAGCTCAGGAGAGATCTTATCTCCAACCAAGGTTGAAAGAGATCTTATGTCTTGATGAAGGGTTGGAGCTCGGGGGAGATCTTATCTCCAACCAAGATTGAAGGAGATCTTATCTCCTGTTGAGGTTGACATTGAAGCTCGAGAGAGATTTTATCTTCAGTTGAGGCTGAAGGAGATCTAATATCCTATTGAGGTTGACATTAAAGCTCGGAGGAGATCTTATCTCCAGTTGAGGTTGAAGGAGATCTTATCTCCTGTTGATGTTGACATTGAATTCCAAGAAAGATCTTATCTCCAGTCGAGGTTGAAGAAGATCTTATCTATTGTTAAGGCAGACATTGAAGCTTGGAAAAGATTTTTTCTTCAGCCGAGGTTGAAGAAGATCTTATCTCCTATTGATGTTGAAGTTGAAGCTCAGGGGAGATTATATCTCCAATAGATGTTGAAGAAGATTTTATCTCCAACCGAGATTGAAGGAGACCTTATCTTCCATTGAGGTTGACATTGAAGCTTGAGGAAGATCTTATCTCCAGTCGAGGTTGAAGGAGATCTTATCTTCAGTTGAGGTTGACGTTGAAGCTTGGGGAAGATCTTATTTTTAGTTGAGATTGAAGGAGATCTTATCTCCTATTGAAGGTTTGGAGCTCGGGGGAGATCTTATCCCCAATCGAGGATGAAGAAGATCTTATCTTCTATTGAGGTTTATGTTAAAGCTTGGAGAAGATCTTAACGGCAGCCGAGATTGAAGGAGATCTTATATCTTCTATTGAAGGGTTGGAGTTCGGGGGAGATCTTATTTTCAGCTGAGGTTGAAGGAGATCTTATCTCCTATTGAGGTTGACATTGAAGCTCGAAGAAGATCTTATCTCCAGTCGAGGCTGAAGGAGATCTTATCTCCTATTGAAGGATTGGAGCTCAAAGGAGATCTTATCTCTAGTCGAGGTTAAAGAAGATCTTATCTCCTATTGAGGTTGACGTTGAAGCTCGGGGGAGATCTTATCTCTAGCTTAGATTGAAGAAGATCTTATCTCCTATTGAGATTGACGTTGAAGCTCAAAGGAGATTTTATCTCTAGTCGAGGTTGAGGAAGATCTTATCTCCTATTGAAGGGTTGGAGCTTGGGGGAGATCTTATCTCTAGCCAAGGTTAAAGAAGATCTTATCTCCTATTGAGATTGACGTTGAAGCTCGGGGAGATCTTATCTTCAGTCAAGGTTGAAGGAGTTCTTATCTCCTGTTGACATTGAAGCTCGGGGGAGATCTTATCTCCAATCAAGGTTGAAGGAGATCTTATCTCCTATTGAAGGATTGGTGCTTGGGGAAGATCTTATCTTCAGTCGAGACTGAAGAAGATCTTATCTCCTATTGAGGTTGAAGTTGAAGCTCGGAGGAGATCTTATCTTCAATCGAGGTTGAAGGAGATCTTATTTCCTATTGAGATTGACGTTGAAGCTCCAGGAAGATGTTATCTCTAGCCTAGGTTGAAGAAGATCTTATCTCCTATTGAGATTGACGTCAAAGCTCAGAGGAGATCTTATCTCCAACTGAGGTTGAAGGAGATCTTATCTCCTATTGAAGGGTTGGAGCTTGTGGGCGATCTTATCTCCAGTCAAGTTTGAAGGAGATCTTATCTTTTGTTGATGTTGATGTTGAAGCCTGGGGGAGATCTTATCTTCAGTCGAGGTTGAAGGAGATCATATTTTCTATTGAAGGATTGGAGCTCGGGAGAGATCTTATCTCTAGTCGAGGTTGAAGGAGATCATATCTCCTATTGAGGTTAATGTTGAAGCTCGAGGGAGATCTTATCTCCAGTCGAGGTTGAAGGAGATCTTATCTTCTATTGAATGGTTGGAGCTCGGGGGAGATATTTTCTTCAGTCGAGGTTAAAGGAGATCTTATCTCCTATTGAGATTGACGTTGAAGCTCGGAGGAGATCTTATCTCCAATCGAGATTGAAGATCTTATCTCATGTTGAAGGGTTGGAGCTCGGAGAGATCTTATCTTCAGTCAAGGTTGAAGGAGATCATATCTCCTATTGAGATTGACGTTGAAGCTTGGTGGATATCTTTTCTCCAATTGAGGTTGAAGAAAATTTTATCTCCTATTGAAGGATTGGAGTTTGGGAGAGATCTTATCTCCAATCGAGATTGAAGGAGATTTTATCTTCTGTTGATGTTGACGTTGAAGCTTAGGAGAGATCTTATCTCTAGCCGAGGTTGAAGAAGATCTTATCTCCTATTAAAGGATTAGAGCTTGAGGGAGATCTTATCTCCAGTCGAGGTTGATGGAGATCTTATCTCCTATTAAGGTTGATGTTGAAGCTCGAGAGAGATCTTATTTTCAGTCGAGGTTGAAGGAGATCTTATCTTCTATTGAGATTGACGTTGAAGCTCAGGAGAGATATTATCTCTAGCCAATGTTGAAGGAGATCTTATCTTCTATTGAAGGGTTGGAGCTCGGAGGAGATCTTATCTCCAGTCGAGGTTGAAGAAGATCTTATCTTCTATTGACGTTGACGTTGACACTTGGAAAAGATCTTATCTCCAGTCGAGGTTAAAGAAGATCTTATCTCCTATTGACATTGACATTGAAGCCCGAGGGAGATCTTATCTTCAGTCGAGGTTGAAGGAGATCTTATCTCCTATTGACGTTGAAGTTGAAGCTCAAGAAAGATCTTATCTCCAGTCGAGGTTGAAGGAGATCTTATCTCCTATTGATGTTGACGTTGAAGTCCGACGAAGATCTTATCTTCAATCATGATTGAAGGAGATCTTATCTTTTGTTGAAGTTGACATTAAAGCTCGGAGGAGATCTTATCTCCAACCGAGGTTGAAGGAGATCTTATCTCCTATTGTGGTTGACGTTGAAGCTCGGGGGAGAGCTTATCTCCAACTAAGGTTGAAGGAGATCTTATCTCATGTTGAAGATTGGAGCTCATGGAAGATCTTATCTCTAGTCGAGGTTGAAGAAGATCTTATCTCCTGTTGAGGTTGACGTTGAAGCTCGGGGATATCTTATCTCTAGTCGAGGTTGAAGGAGATCTTATCTCCTATTGAGATTGACGTTGAAGCTTGGGAGAGATGTTATCTCCTGCCGAGGTTGAAGAAGATCTTATCTTCTATTGAAGGATTGGAGCTCGGGAGAGATCTTATATCCAACCGAGATTGAAGGAGATCTTATCTCCTATTGAGGTTGATATTGATGCTCGGAGGATATCTTATCTCTTGCCGAGGTTGAAGGAGATCTTATCTCCTATTGAGATTGACGTTGAAGCTCAGGAAAGATCTTATCTCCAGTCGAGGTTGAAGAAGATCTTATCTCCTATTGAGGTTGACGTTGAAGCTCATGGAAGATCTTATCTTCAGTCAAGATTGAAGGATATCTTATCTCCTACTGAAGTGTTGGAGCTTAGGGGAGATCCTTTCTCCAGTCGAGGTTGAAGAAGATCTTATCTCCTATTGAGCTTGATGTTGAAGCTTAGGAAAGATCTTATCTCCAATCGAGGCTGAAGGAGTTCTTATCTCCTGTTTAAGTGTTGGAGCTTGGAGGAGATCTTATCTTCAGCCAAGATTGAAGGAGATGTTATCTCCTATTGAGGTTGACGTTGAAGCTCAGGAGAAAGATCTTATCTTCCTGCCTAGGTTGAAGAAGATCTTATCTCCTATTGAGAGTTGATGTTGAAGCTCGGAGGAGATCTTATCTCCAATCCGAGGTTGAAGGAGATCTTATCTCCTGTTAAAGACGTTGAAGCTCGGGAGAGATCTTATCTCCAGCCAATATTGAAGAAGATTTTATCTCCTATTGAGGTTGACGTTGAAGCTTCGAGGAAGATCTTATCTCCAATCCGAGGTTGAAGAAGTTCTTATCTCCTATTGACATTGAATTGAAGCTTGGAGGAGATCTTATCTCCTATTGAGGTTGAAGAAGATCTTATCTCTTATTGAGATTAACGTTGAAGCTTGAAAGAGATCTTATCTCCAGTCGAGGTTGAAGAAGATCTTATCTCCTGTTGAGGTTGAAGTTGAAGCTTGGAAGAGATCTTATCTTCAATTGATGTTAAAGAAGATGTTATTCCTATTGTGGTTGATGTTGAAGCTCGAGAAAGATCTTATCTTCAATCGAGGTTAAAGAAGATCTTATCTCCTATTGAGGTTGATGTTGAAGCTCAGGGAGATCTTATTTCCAGTCGGAGTTGAAGGAGATCTTATCTCCTATTGAAGGATTGGAGCTTGGGGCAGATCTTATCTCCAGTCGAGGTTAAAGGAGATCTTATCTCCTATTGATATTGACGTTGAAGTTCGGGGGAGATCTTATATCCTACCAAGGTTGAAGGAGATCTTATCTTCTGTTGAAGGGTTGGAGCTCGGGGGAGATCTTATCTTCAGTCGAGATTGAAGGAGATATTATCTCCTATTAAGATTGATGTTGAAGCTTGGAGGTATCTTATCTCCAACTGAGGTTGAAGGAGATCCTATCTCCTATTGAAGGTTGGAGCTCAGGAAAGATCTTTTCTCCAGCCGAGATTGAATGAGATCTTATTTCCTATTGAGGTTGATGTTGAAGCTCGGGGGATATCTTATCTCCAACTGAGGTTGAAGGAGATCTTATCTTTTGTTGAAGGGTTGGAGCATGGAGAAAATCTTATCTCCAATTGAGATTGATGGAGATCTTATCTCCTATTGAGGTTGACGTTGAAGCTCGAGGAAGATTTTATCTCCAACCGAGGTTGAAGAAAATCTTATCTCCTATTGAAGGATTGGAGCTCGGGGGAGATCTTATCTCCAGGCAAGATTGATGGAGATCTTATCTCCTGTTGACGTTGACGTTAAAGCTCGAGGAAGATCTTATCTCCGACTGAGATTGAAGAAAATCTTATCTCCTATTGAAGGGTTGAAGCTCGGAGGAGATCTTATCTCTAGCCAAAATTGAAGAAGATCTTATCTCCTATTGAAGATTGCTATTGAAGCACGGAAGAGATTTTATCTCCAACCGGTAGGTTGAAGGAGATCTTATCTCCTAGTTGAAGAGTTGGAAGCTTCGGAGGAGATCTTATCTCCAATCGAGGTTGAAGAAGATCTTATCTCCTGTTGACATTAAAGACGTTGAATCTTATCCGGAGGAAGATCTTATCTCCAACGAGGTTGAAGAAGATCTTATCTCCTATTGAGGTTGATGTTGAAGCTCGGAGAGATCTTATCTTCAGTCGAGGTTGAAGAAGATCTTAACTTCTGTTGACGTTGACGTTGAGGTTTGGTGGAGATCTTATCTCCAGTCGAGATTGAAAGAGATCTTATCTCCTATTGAGGTTGACATTGAAGCTTGAAGGAGATCTTATCTCCAACTGAGGTTGAAGGAGATCTTATCTCCTATTGAGGTTGATATTGAAGCTTGGAAATGATCTTATCTTCAGTTGAGGTTGAAGAAGATCTTATCTCCTATTGAAGGATTAGAGCTCGGGGGAGATCTTATCTCCGATCGAGATTGAAGTATCGGTGATGGGATAGGAACGGATGGATCTGGCTCAGATCTTACGACAGAAACGGTAGATCTCTGGGCAGTCATCTTCTTCGAATGCATTTCTTGGGATTGAGGGAGAGGATGGAGGTAAACTTTGAAGAAGAAGATCCACAGGGTCGACAAAACACTCTTTTAAGAACAAGGGTACGTCAAAAATAGAGGGCCCTTTCTCTAGTGCCAATCCTGTTGGTGCAGAATCTGGTTGACGTTGGATCATGCTGGAGTTGAGAAAGAAGAGGTCGCCATCGGTGACCTACAAAATAATATCCCACCTAGAGTCGGTGGTGGTGGCTCTGGTAGGATCCTGTAATGATTAAGTCAGCTCATTTAGCCAACAGAAATGGAGTGCTTAGGAAAGAACTCAGCAGAGTTTTGGAGAAGGAGAAGAGAGCTTAGATAAAACATATTTGGAGGGTCCCTTTCTATAAATGGAGCCTATAGCGGACTGATAGTGACAGCCATAATCATTCGGTAGTAGGCCGCTCAGAGCTGCTTGGGGTTTGTTATGGAGAGGAAGAGGTATCGCCTATGGTAGACTGAGGGTGACAGCCATAACCATCCGATAGTGAGCCGCTTGGGGCTGCATGGGGTTTGCTATGGAGGGAGTGGTGTCGCCTATCGTAGATTGATAGTGACAGCCATAACCATCCGGTAGTGGGCCGCTCGGGGCTGCATGGGATTTGCTACGAAGAAAGAGGTGTCGCCTATCATGATGTGCCTATTCGTTGAGATTTAATAGTCAAAGTTCAGAGGAAGCAGGCATTGGTTGATGAATAACTTTGACATATATCAATTCTAGAGAAGTTCGGACTCCTAAAGGGAATATAGCTAGAGAGGATCATCCGAAAGGAATACTAGCTAAAATCTAAAAGTAATCTGCAGGAGGAATCTGACTGAAAGAGAAGTCTGGAAGGACTTTGGCTCCTGAAGAAATCCGACTGAAAGAGAAGCTCGAAAGGAGTTCAGCTCCTAAAGGAATCTGATTGAAGGAGAAGTTCGAAAGAAATTTGGCTCCTGAAGGGATCCGATTGAAGGAGAAGTTCGGAAGGAGTTTGGCTCCTAGGGAAATCCAACTGAAGAAAAAATTTGGAAGGAGTTTGGCTTCTGGAGGAATCCGATTGAAGGAGAAGTCTGGAAGAAAAATCTGAACTGAAGGAGAAGTTCGGAAGGAGTTCGACTTCTAAAGCAATCCAACTGAAGGAGAAGTCCGAAAGGAGTTCGGCTCCTGAAAGAATTTGAGTGAAGGAAAAGTCCGAAAGGAGTTCGACTACCTCAGAGGAATTCGATTGAAAGGAAAAGTTTGGAAGAAGAATCGGCTCTTGAAAAATCCGACTAGGAAGAGTTCTGAAAGGAAGTTTGGCTCTTGGAGAAACTTGAACTGAAGGAGAAGGTTCGAAAAAAATTTGGCTCCTAGAGAAATTTAATTGAAGGAGTAAGTTTGGAAGGAGTTAGGCTCTTGAAGGAGTGACTGAGAAAGTCGGAAGGAGTCCAACCGACGGAGAAGTCGACCGAAGGAGAAGTCTAGGAGGAGTTCGACTCGGAGAAGTTCGGTGCTTGAAAGAGTTCGGCCGCTAGAGGAGTTCGGCTGCTAAAGGAGTTCGACTGAGGTTCGACCGCTGGAGGGAGTCCGGGGGGTTCGACCGTTGGAGGAGTTCGGCTGCTCAAGAAGTGGATTTGGCTGCTGGAGAAATTTTCAATCGAAGCTCTTCCGTGATTACTAGTTAAATTAGGCTAAGCATCAAATGGACTTCGGCGAGAGCGGGGTTTATCCCCAACAATAGTCCCCCCACTTTCGAGTTCGAAATTCGAAAGAAGAAAGTATAAAAAGATGACTGTCGAAGTTCTTTTCCAGGCTCTACATTCATTGAGGTTGAAGCTCGGGGAAGATATAATCTCCTGCCGAGGTTGAAGGAGATCTTATCTCTTATTGGAGTTGACGTTGAAGCTCGGGAGAGATCTTATCTCCAACCGAGGTTGAAGGAGATCTAATCTCCTATTGAGATTGACGTTGAAGCTCGGAAAAGATCTTATCTCCAACCGAGGTTGAAGGAGATCTAATCTCCTATTGAGATTGACGTTGAAGCTCGGAAAAGATCTTATCTCCAGCAGAGAGAGATCTTATCTCCAACCGAGGTTGAAGGAGATCTTATCTTTTATTGAGGTTAACGTTGAAGCTCGGAGGAGATCTTATCTCCAGTCAAGGTTGAAGGAGATCTTATCTCCTATTGACATTGACGTCGAAGCTCGAGGGAGACTTATCTCCATCCGAGATTGAAGAAGATCTTATCTCCAGTTGAAGGGTTGGAGCTAAGGAGAGATCTTATCTCAAGCCGAGGTTGAAGAAAATCTTATCTCCTATTGAGGTTGACGTTGAAGCTCGGGGAGATCTTATCTCCAGCCGAGGTTGAAGAAGATCTTATCTCTTGTTGAGGTTGACATTGAAGCTTGGAAGAGATCTTATCTTCAATCGAGGTTGAAGGAGATCTAATCCTCTGTTGAGGTTTAATGTTTAAGCTCGAAAGAGATCTTATTTTCAGCCGAGGTTGAAGAAGATTTTATCTCCTGTTGACATTGATGTTGAAGACTGGGGAAGATCATATCTTCAACTGAGGTTGAAGAAGATCTTATCTCTTATTGAGGTTGATGTTGTCCTTTTAGCTAAGGTTGAAGATCTTATCCCCATGATGTTGAATTGAGCTCAAGAAGATTTTCTCAATCAAGGTTGAAGAGATCTTATCTTCTATTAGTTGACGTGAGATCGAGAAGATCTTATCTTCAGTCAATGAAGGAGATCTTATCATTATTGATGTGAAGCGGGTTAGATATATGTGCCCTAGAAGCCAGAATTGGCTGACACTTGTAATACACTTCTAGGGGCAAAATTATAATTTTGACTATAATCAATAAAATGGATTATTTTCTATCACATATGTGTATTTAGTGTCTGTGATACATCCTTTGAGTTAATGGTAATGATAATTCATATTTTCAAGAGTTGAAAATTTAAGACATGAATAATCATTATTAACTCATAAAATGCTCCCGACCATAGGATCATCACGAGGATGGTGATTGATCCGGAAGGTTGGTGTACAATCGCTTCTTTTTAGTAGATGAGTCTTGAGTCTATGGTGTGGAGACACCGGAGCGAGAGTATAGGTACTCGTTAGAGAACGAGGGCACTGAGCGTGACCACCTCGAGTAGTCATTAGAAAGTCTACCTTCTCATCAATGACTGACTCGATGCTGCAGTGGTGTGTCTGGTTCTTTGACCTGAGGTGCATCGACAGTTCACCTTGAGGGTGTTATAGTTTGACTACACCATAACTCGATCTCCTAGCCATATCGAAATCCTGAGGTGTATGTTGGCTATAGCATGTTCATTGTAGGAACTGGATTGCATCAAGATGGAATCTATCTACCTCGGTGGTAGAGGAGCAGCCCTATGATGATCATGAGAATCAAGTCCAGAAGCCCATGGCCATGGCAGAGTGAAATAATAGAAAGAGTTTCTATTTAGATTTTCACATCGGACTTGAATCGAATGATTACATCATATGATAGAAACTAGGGTTTGACGAGTTCACCTTAACCCTAATCTGATCGGGCTCAAGATAGAAGAACTTAATCACATAGGTAGCTGCACCAAGAGGTTCGCATTCAGCTCTGATGGGTTGCCACCATATACTGCTAGGTGTCACTGGTGGATTTTGGGAGCAATTAGAATGATTTAGATGATCGATCATTCTAGCTGTTCGAATCAGAAGAGTTCTGATCCATCGAAAGGAGTTTCGATGATGTCGATGATAGAGATCATGACATATCCCATTACCATACAGAACTGAACCTAACTGGGTCACACAAATAAGGGTTTGAATCTGGTGATCATCAATTGAACTGATCCAGTTCAATTGATCTGAATGAGATTCAATTAGGTTCAAGAAAATCGTGCTAGCACTCGATTGAACCTAACGTTCTTCTTTTACTATCATAAATAGTTGTCCTGACTGAGCCAAAGGAAGTTTGTGCTCGATCAGAGGCCTTCACTTGATCTGACTGGAGTCTGTCCAAGTCAGAAAAGGATTGTCTTATTTTGTAAGACAATACCTGCCATTTTTGGTCACCTGCCATTTCTCGTCCTTTGACTTTGGTCAAAAGTTGACCTTTGACTGGTCAAATGTTGACCATTGATACTTTGACTTCTGTCCACATGTCATGCACCTATTGGAGAGCTGGTGGGGGCTTGTCCCCCTACCAGAACCTGGCAAGGAGGAGGGCGCACGCCACCCTTGGCGTGTGCCCAAGCTGGAGGCGCCCAGGAGTCCTATTGGATAGGGACTCCATCTCCTTTTTGGATTTTGATTAGACTTCCTCCTAAGAACCAACTTTGACTGATCTTAGGCACCATCTAAGGATGAATCCAAGGGACTCTATTCCCACCAATCAGATTTAGATCTGATTTCACAAAGGGTTGTGATTGGTTGGGAAGAAGAGGAGTTGGATCACGCATAGTCTATAAATAAGACCCTGCCCAACTCAAAAAGCAATGAAAATTTCCCTACGCCCCAAGGCTGCCTCTCTCCTTCCTCCTCCATGCCAAGTTCATCTTCTCCCTCTCCTCTCCATGCCCAAAGAAGTTTGGGATCTCAGTTGGTGCAATCCAGATGAGAGAAAGGCGACAGAAAGCTAGAAGGCTGCACTGCTGCAAAGGACAACTGCTGATCTTCGAAAGGTATTTTGAAGATCCTCCAAATCAGATTCAGATCTGATTTTTGGAGACATGATAGAGAAGAAGAGGATCTCTAGATCTAGTTCCTAAGTGGATACCGGTAGAGGCCAGGCACTTGCGTGGCTAGATCCAGAACCTTCCGCTGCTTACAGGATCATCAACGGGTAATAGGATTACCCTACGTTAAGATAAATTAAATTTGATTTAATTTATCTAAATTTATTTTAATTATTAAAATAATTAAGATTAGATCTAAGATATCCTAGATCTGATCTAGATCAAAGAGAAAAAATTTTAAAATATATCTCTCGATCCGATCAGATTTGAACGAACCTGGTCCAGAAAATCAGAATTTTTCTTCAATTGGTATCAGAGCCAAGATTCTAAAGTGTTTAGATTTGATTTTAAATTTATTTTAATCAAAAAATAAGTAATTTTAGATGTCACATGAGATGTTATCAGATCTGAAATTAAAAAAAATTAAAATTAAATAATTTGGATCTAAGATTAGAAAATATGCATGGCTAGTTCTAAAATAGAATATTTCTATAGAATAGTCTTGCATCTTTTCAATTTAATTTGATTAAATCATATTTTAGATCTATTTATTTACTATTTTTGATATTATAATTATTATAATAACATCTAAAAAATAGTAAATAAAAATTATTTAATTTTAACATCATATGAGATATGATTGATGCATGTCTAGACTAGTTGTAGAATAGTTCTACACAGTTATCTAGATTAGAGTTTACTTGATAAGATCAAATTAAATCTAATTTTTTAAATTATTATGAGATAATTTAGATCTAAAAATATGCATGATTCGATACATGAGATATATGCAAAATATGCCATGATTAGATCTAATTTGTATATGAGATATATGATATAGATCTAAAACTATTTTGTAGTATTACATGTTCCTGATTAAGACGTTCCTCTTGGCCGTCCGGTCATAAGAATGAAGAAAGGTTTAAAGATCCTCTCCTTCCATCCAATGGGGTGTTCTTATGATGTGTAGGGGTGCTGTGCGTTCGTCCTTAATCAGAAACTCAAAACTTACTTTCTGCAAAACCCTAGATCCTGAAACCCTAGGATTTACTATTCATATTTTATTTATGAACCCTACTTAATTAAGAATTAAGATTATAGAATATTAATTAGGTCCAAAATTGAGAATTTCAGATCTAAGACGTATTCATAATACTGGGTTCGGACTTGGGTAGCTCAACTAGGTCTAAGCGGTTGATCAAATCGAATCAAGAGTTGGTTAGATGGGATCAACAGTGCTTAAATTGACCAGCCTAATAGGATTAAGTCTGGGTCAAGATCGAGTTACGATCAAGCAAGACCTAATTAGGCTCAGAGGTTAGAGTTTGGATTGTAGGCTAATCCAATTGGTTCTGACTCAATAATTTGGTGTCTAAGGTAAGTTTGGTACATACGATCGACTAGTTTTTAATTGGGAGCTACTCAACCTGAATGCATTCT
>QRFJ01000580.1:230523-289531 GCA_006176705.1 Cocos nucifera
CTAGAAGCCAGAATTGGCTGACACTTGTAATACACTTCTAGGGGCAAAATTATAATTTTGACTATAATCAATAAAATGGGTTATTTTCTATCACATATGTGTATTTAGTGTCTGTGATACATCCTTTGAGTTAATGGTAATGATAATTCATATTTTCAAGAGTTGAAAATTTAAGACATGAATAATCATTATTAACTCATAAAATTGCTCCCGACCATAGGATCATCACGAGGATGGTGATTGATCCGGAAGGTTGGTGTACAATCGCTTCTCTTTAGTAGATGAGTCTTGAGTCTACGGTGTGGAGACACCGGAGCGAGAGTACAGGTACTCGTTAGAGAACGAGGGCACTGAGCGTGACCACCTCGAGTAGTCATTAGGGAGTCTACCTTCTCGTCAATGACTGACTCGATGCTGCAGCTGCAGTAGTGTGTCTGGTTCTTTGACCTGAGATGCATCGGCAGTTCACCTTGAGGGTGTTATAGTTTGACTACACCATTACTCGGTCTCCTAGCCATATGGAACCCTGAGGTGTATGTTGGCTATAGCATGTTCATTGTAGGAACTGGATTGCATCAAGATGGAATCTATCTACCTCGGTGGTAGAGGAGCAGCCCTATGATGATCATGAGAATCAAGTCCAGAAATCCATGGCCATGGTAGAGTGAAATAATAGAAAGAGTTTCTATTTAGATTTTCACATTGGACTCGAATCGAATGATTACATCATATGACAGAGACTAGGGTTTGACGAGTTCACCTTAACCCTAATCTGATCGGGGCTCAAGATAGAAGAACTTGAATCACACAGGTAGCTGCACCAAGAGGTTCGCATTCAGCTCTGATGGGTTGCCACCATATACTGCTAGGTGTCACTGGTGGATTTTGGGAGCAATTAGAATGATTTAGATGATCGATCATTCTAGCTGTTCGAATCAGAAGAGTTCTGATCCATCGAAAGGAGTTTCGATGATGTCGATGATAGAGATCATGACATATCCCATTACCATACAGAACTGAACCTAACTGGGTCACACAAACAAGGGTTTGAATCTGGTGATCATCAATTGAACTGATCTAGTTCAATTGATCTGAATGAGATTCAATTAGGTTCAAGGAAATCGTGCTAGCACTCGATTGAACCTAACGTTCTTCTTTTACTATCATAAATAAGTTGTCCTGACTGAGCCAAAGGAGTTTGTGCTCAATCAGAGGCCTTCATATGGTCTGACTGGAGGTTGTCCAAGTCAGAAAAGGTTGTCTTATTTTGTAAGACATTACCTGCCATTTTTGGTCACCTGCCATTTCTTGTTCTTTGACTTTGGTCAAAAGTCTACCTTTGACTGGTCAAACGTTGACCATTGACACTTTGACTTTTGACCACATGTCATGCACCTATTGGAGAGCTGGTGGGGGCCTGTCCCCCTGCCAGAACCTGGCAAGGAGAAGGGCGCACGCCACCCTAGGGTGGCGTGTGCCCAAGTTGGAGGCGCCTAGGAGTCCTTGTTGGACAAGGACTCCATCTCCCTTTTGGATTCCAATTAGAGTTCTTACTAAGAACCAACAGTTTGACTGGTCTTAGGCACCCTCTAAGGAGGAATCCAGGGGACTCTATTCCCACCAATCAGATTTAGATCTGATTTCACAAAGGGTTGTGATTGGTTGAGGGAAGAAGAGGAGTTGGATCACAAGCTTAGTCTATAAATAAGACCCTGCGCCCAACTCAAAGTAGATAGAGATTTCCCCCATGCCCCAAGGCTGCCTCTCCCCTCCTTCCTCCATGCCAAAACTTCTTCTCCCTTCTGCTCTCCACGTCCAAAAGGAGTTTTGGATTTTGGTTGGTGCGATTCCAGATCAAAAGAAAGGCGATCAAAAGCAAGAAGGCTGCGCTGCTGCAAAGGACGACTGCTGATCTTCAAAAGAGTTTTGAAGATCCTCCAGATCAGATCCAGATCTGATTTTTGGAGGATGTGATAGAGAAGAAGAGGATCTCCAGATCCAACCCGAGTGGATACCGGTAGAGGCCAGGCGCTTGCGTGGCTAGATCCAGAACCTTCCGCTGCAATCAGGATCATCAACAGGGTAATAGGATTACCCAAATCAGGTAAATTAAATTTGATTTAATTTATCTTATTTTATTTTATTTATTAAAATAATAAGAATTCAGATCTAAAACATATCAAGATCTGATTTAGATCAAGAGAAAAATTTTTGAAAATATATCTCTTGATCTGATCAGATCTGAACGAACCTGGACCGGGAAAATCAGGATTTTCCCTTCAACTGGTATCAGAGCCATGGTTCTAAAATTGTTTAGATCTGATTTTAAATTTATTTTAATTAGAAAATAAGTGATTTTAGATGTCACATGAGATGTGATCAGATCTGAAATCAGAAAAAATTAAAATTAAATGATTTGGATCTAAGATTAGAAGATATGCATGACTAGTTCTAGAATAGAATAGTTCTATAGAATAGTCTTGCATGTTTTTGATTTAATCTGATTAAATCATATTTTAGATCTTTTTATTTACTATTTTTTGATATTATAAGTGTTATAATAACATCTAAAAAATAGCAAATAAAAATTATTTAATTTTAAATATCATATGAGATATGATTGATGCATGTCTAGACTAGTTGTAGAATAGTTCTACATAATTGTCTAGATTAGAATTTATTTTGATTAGATCAATTTAAATCTAATTTTTTAGATTATTATGAGATAATTTAGATCTGAAAATATGCATGATTTGATACATGAGATGTATGCAAAATATGCCATGATTAGATCTAATTTGTATATGAGATATATGATATAGATCTGATAACTGTTTTGTAGTATTGACATGTTCCTGATTAAGGCGTTCCTCTTGGCCGTCCGGTCATAAGAACGAAGAAGGGTTTAAAGGCCCTCTCTTCCCATTCGATGGGGTGTTCTTATGATGTGTAGGGGTGCTGCGTGTTCGTCCTTAATCAGAAACCCAAAACTTACTTTCTGCAAAACCCTAGATCCTGAAACCCTAGGATTTATTGTGCATATTTTGTTTATGAACCCTACTTAATTAAGAATTAAGTTTATGGAATATTAATTAGGTCTAAAATTGAGAATTTTCAGATCTAAGACATATTCATAATACTGGGTTCGGGCTTGGGTAGCTCAATTAGGTCTAAGCGGTTGATCAAACCGAATCAAGAGTTGGTTAGATGGGATCAACAATGCTTAAATTGACCAGCCTAATAGGATTAAGTCTGGGTCAAGATCGAGTCACGATCAAGCAAGACCTAATTAGGCTCAGAGGTTAGAGTCTGGATTGTAGGCTAACCCAATTGGTTCTGACTCAACAATTTGGTGTCTAAGGTAAGTTTGGCACAGACGACCGACTGGTTTTTAATTGGAAGCTACTCGACCTGAATGCGTTCTTGTACGAGTTAATGGCATATTCCTTCCACCGGTCTCACTTACCTGGCCATATCTGTTGACACAGTTCTGATCTGAGGTGGTCAATAATCCGAGCTAACCCATGCCACTAGGTTAGTCATAATTGTTATGACTAAGCCAAGTCTAGTTTAATGAGACCTGAATCAATTCTCCCTAAGAAAAGATTAAGTCTGAGGTCTTCCACCATTGTAGATGTGCGGGCCCTTCCCGGGGTTGATTGTTCTCGGCTGGATACAGTGGCTCAGTTGCACCGGGAAGATGCAACCATGTCTATTAGGCATTGGATGCTATGGGCTGGAGGATGAGTTGGGCTCAATATTTTGGATACGGTGAGAGACTCAATTAGGAACCCAGTCTATGCAAATGGTGGGTCTGACTTAACTAAGGAGTGGATCAATATTCCGGATACGGTGAGATTCATGAATTAGAGACCAAGTTTGGGTGCACCATGATTAGAGAATCATTGAACAAGAGTTGTTCACTCATTGGCTAACCCATCACCAATAACTGTTAGGTGAGGTGATGAGTCAGTTGGTGAGACCGCACCACCCACTAGAAATCATTAATCGTGGAGATTTTTCGCATCTCTACAGAGGGAGTGTAGGGATCCGAGAAAATAGTGGGAGCTAATTTGTTTAAAAATAAAATCCCTAAATAAATTGGTCAAGTCAAAATTACAGTATCTAACTAGAATCTTTGACTCTCTACAGGAAAAATGTCTGCGTCCAACCCATTGGCACGTATCCTGGACACACATAGACTGACTGGACCCAATTATAAAGATTGGCTCAGGAACTACAAAATTATTTTGGGTTTTCGAGAAGTTAACCCATGTTTGGACCAGGACCCTCCCACCTTACCAGCCCGTCCATCCTGTTGAACAGAGAGCGTCTCTGGAAAAATGGATTAGACGAAGATAATAAGGCCAGATATTACATGTTGGGCTCGATGTCTGATGAGCTCCAGCGCCAACATGAAGATATCGGGACTGCTCGCCAAATGTTGGCTCACCTGCAGGAGATGTTTGGTGAACAGAGTCGCGCAGCCAAATATCAAGTCACGAAATGACTTTTTAAGGCTAAGATGCGTGATGGGCAGTCAGTCCAAGATCACTGTCTGACAATGATCAAGGACATGGAAGAGCTTGAGAAGCTCGGTGTGAAGTTGGACTTGGACCTGCAGAACGATATTATTCTGCAATCCTTGACTGATGCATATGGGCAATTCATCATGAATTACCACATGCATAAACTTCAAAATTCCTTGGCCGAAGTTAATGAATATGCTGGTTACCGCTGAGCTTTCTATGAAAGGTTCTAAAGGCTCAGTTCTTGCTATGGAACGGACTTCTTCCAAAAGAAAGTCTTATGGAAAGAAAAAGAAGTCTGTGAAAAAGCAAAAGGTGGAAGGATCAAAGAAGAAGAAGGCAGAAGGCCGAAGAAAAAGGCCGACCCTGGCAAAGGAAAGTGTTTTCCATTGCAACAGCGACGGCCATTGGAAGCGGAACTGCCCTACTTACCTGGCCACAGCCTGAAGCACAAGAAAGTGAACCTTCTTTAAGGACCATTGTTTCCAAATGGTTTCTTGGAAGTTGCATATTGATGCTCTATTTAACTATCGAGCAAAACGTGAATGCCAAACGACCTAGGGATAGTCCAAACGACAGATATCTATGGCACCTGAGATTAGGTCATATAGCAGAAGATAGGATCAACAAATTGGAGAAAAATGGGCTATTGAGTCCATTGACTTTCGAGTCATATCCAACTTGTGAATCTTGTCTTCAAGGCAAAATGACTAAACTCCCTTTTGTTGGACATGGGGAGAGGGCCACAGATCTCCTTGCCCTAGTACATACTGATGTGTGCGGCCCATTTGATGTGCCGGCTAGAGGCAATTTTGTCTACTTCATTACCTTTACCGATGATCTGTCTAGGTATGGGTATGTGTATCTTATGAGACACAAGTCTGAAGCTTTTGAAAAGTTCAAAGAATTCAGACATGAAGTAGAAAAACAAACTGGAAAACCCATTAAGGTTCTTCGATCAGATCGAGGAGGTGAATACCTTAGCCGGGAATTCCTAGACTATCTTCAAGGAAAAATGGCATAGTCTCTCAATGGACTCCACCAGGAACACCTCAACTCAACGGGGTTTCAGAATGGAGAAATCGGACTCTATTGGATATGGTTCGATCCATGATGAGCTTCACAGACCTCCCTGATTTTCTTTGGGGACACTCATTGTTAACTTCAATTCTATCTACTGAATAGGGTTCCCTCTAAAACCGTTCCTACCACACCGTATGAGATATGGCACGGTAAGAAACCAAGTCTGAGTCATCTCAGAATTTGGGGTTGTCCGGCTCATGTCAAAAGACAACAAGCGGACAAGTTAGAGTTTAGGTCCTTTAGAGCTCGATTCATAGGATATCCTAAAGAGTCATTAGGATACTATTTCTACATTCCAGAAGACCACAATGTGATTGTGAGTCGACATGCCATCTTTCTTGAAAAATAGTTTATTCAAGATAGCGGCATTGGAAAGCAGATTCAAGCTTGATGAGAAAGTCTCACAAGCAGAACGAGCTAAGGACCAAGTGGAACCAAATCAGGTTGAGCCAATAAGAACACTACCTCCTCCACCTCGTAGATCGGAAAGAGTTTTCCCGTCCCCCTGAAAGATACTTAGGTATTATTTCAGAGGATGTAGAGGAAATGTTCCTCGTAGGTAATGGTGCTCATGGTGATGATCCCAAAACCTACAACGAGGCGATATCAGATATCGACTCCGAGAAATGGCTAGAGGCAATGCAGTCAGAAATTGACTCGATGCACTCAAACCAAGTCTGGACCTTGGTAGATCCACCAGAAGGTATAGTACCTATTGGGTGTAAATGGATCTTCAAGAGAAAGATTGGTGCAGATGGGAATGTGGAGACATTCAAGGCTAGACTAGTGGCAAAAGGTTATAGTCAACGCGAAGGCATTGACTATCAGGATACCTTTTTCCCAGTAGCTATGCTAAAATCCATCCGCACATTGCTTGCCTGTTGCAGCCTATTTCGATTATGAAATATGGCAAATGGACGTGAAAACGGCATTCCTTAAATGGATATCTTGAGGAAGATATCTATATGGAACAGCCGCTAGGTTTCACATCCAGTGATACTGATCACAAGGTTTGCAAGCTGCAAAGGTCCATATATGGACTTAAGCAAGCATCTCGGAGCTGGAACACTCGTTTCAATGATGTGATCAAAAAGTTTGGTTTCATCAAAAATGAAGAGGAACCATGTGTTTTCAAAAGGGTCAGTGGGAGCGCTGTTGTCTTCCTCGTATTGTACGTGGATGACATCCTCCTTATTGGGAATGATATTCCCATGTTGACATCAGTCAAGATGTGGTTGTCCAAGGAATTCTCCATGAAAGACCTAGGTGAAGCATCCTTTATTCTAGGAATTAAGGTCTATAGGGATAGACCGAATAGGATGCTAGGACTTTCACAGAAGATGTACATAGAGGAAAGTACTAAAGAGGTTTAGTATGGAAAACTCTAAGAGGGGATTAATACCCTTCAGACATGGTATTCATCTTTCCAAGAAGATGTGCCCCAGCACACCTGAGGAAATAGAACGCATGAGCAAGATCCCTTATGCTTCTGCAATAGGGAGCCTCATGTATGCCATGCTATGTACACGACCTGATATAGCCCATGCTGTGAGTGTCACAAGCAGATATCAGTCAAATCCAGGTGAAGAACACTGGACTTCTGTGAAATGTATCCTTAAGTACTTGAGAAGAACTAAGGATATGATGTTGGTCTTTGGTAACGGAGAACTCCAAGTCCAGGGATACACAGACTCGGACTTCATGTCCGATATAGATGATCGAAAGTCGACATCTGCTGTGTGCAGACTGTTTGTGCTGGAAGAGTTCCAAGCAAACGGTGATACCACCTCATCCAGCGATTACCTCGAGAAGGGTTACGTCGAGGTCAAGAGAGTCAACTCCACAGATAATGTGGCAGACCCACTTACAAAGCCGTTGGGCCAGCAGAAGATCGAAGCCCACCTTGAGAAGATGGGACTTAGACTTGTAGCCAATTGGCTTTAGGACAAGTGGGAGATTGTTAGATATATGTGCCCTAGAAGCCAGAATTGGCTGACACTTGTAATACACTTCTAGGGGCAAAATTATAATTTTGACTAAAATCAATAAAATGGGTTATTTTCTATCACATATGTGTATTTAGTGTCTGTGATACATCCTTTGAGTTAATGGTAATGATAATTCATATTTTCAAGAGTTGAAAATTTAAGACATGAATAATCATTATTAACTCATAAAATGCTCCCGACCATAGGATCATCACGAGGATGGTGATTGATCCGGAAGGTTGGTGTACAATCGCTTCTCTTTAGTAGATGAGTCTTGAGTCTACGGTGTGGAGACACCGGAGCGAGAGTACAGGTACTCGTTAGAGAACGAGGGCACTGAGCGTGACCACCTCGAGTAGTCATTAGGGAGTCTACCTTCTCGTCAATGACTGACTCGATGCTGCAGTAGTGTGTCTGGTTCTTTGACCTGAGAGGTGCATCGGCAGTTCACCTTGAGGGTGTTATAGTTTGACTACACCATTACTCGGTCTCCTAGCCATATGGAACCCTGAGGTGTATGTTGGCTATAGCATGTTCATTGTAGGAACTGGATTGCATCAAGATGGAATCTATCTACCTCGGTGGTAGAGGAGCAGCCCTATGATGATCATGAGAATCAAGTCCAGAAATCCATGGCCATGGTAGAGTGAAATAATAGAAAGAGTTTCTATTTAGATTTTCACATTGGACTCGAATCGAATGATTACATCATATGACAGAGACTAGGGTTTGACGAGTTCACCTTAACCCTAATCTGATCGGGGCTCAAGATAGAAGAACTTAATCACACAGGTAGCTGCACCAAGAGGTTCGCATTCAGCTCTGATGGGTTGCCACCATATACTGCTAGGTGTCACTGGTGGATTTTGGGAGCAATTAGAATGATTTAGATGATCGATCATTCTAGCTGTTCGAATCAGAAGAGTTCTGATCCATCGAAAGGAGTTTCGATGATGTCGATGATAGAGATCATGACATATCCCATTACCATACAGAACTGAACCTAACTGGGTCACACAAACAAGGGTTTGAATCTGGTGATCATCAATTGAACTGATCTAGTTCAATTGATCTGAATGAGATTCAATTAGGTTCAAGGAAAATCGTGCTAGCACTCGATTGAACCTAACGTTCTTCTTTTACTATCATAAATAAGTTGTCCTGACTGAGCCAAAGGAGTTTGTGCTCAATCAGAGGCCTTCATATGGTCTGACTGGAGGTTGTCCAAGTCAGAAAAGGTTGTCTTATTTTGTAAGACATTACCTGCCATTTTTGGTCACCTGCCATTTTCTTGTTCTTTGACTTTGGTCAAAAGTCTACCTTTGACTGGTCAAATGTTGACCACTTTGACTTTTGACCACATGTCATGCACCTATTGGAGAGCTGGTGGGGGCCTGTCCCCCTGCCAGAACCTGGCAAGGAGGAGGGCGCACGCCACCCTAGGCGTGTGCCCAAGTTGGAGGCGCCTAGGAGTCCTTGTTGGACAAGGACTCCACCTCCCTTTTTGGATTCCAATTAGAGTTCTACTAAGAATCCAAGTTTGACTGGTCTTAGGCACCCTCTAAGGAGGAATCCAGGGGACTCTATTCCCACCAATCAGATTTAGATCTGATTTCACAAAGGGTTGTGATTGGTTGGAGAAGAAGAGGAGTTGGATCACAAGAGTCTATAAATAAGACCCTGCGCCCAACTCAAAGTAGATAGAGATTTCCCATGCCCCAAGGCTGCCTCTCTCCCTCCTTCCTCCATGCCATAGTCTCTTCTCCCCTTGCTCTCCACGTCCAAAAGAGTTTTGGATTTTGGTTGGTGCGATTCCAGATCAAAGAAAGGCGATCAAAAGCAAGAAGGCTGCACTGCTGCAAAGGACGACTGCTGATCTTCAAAAGGAGTTTTGAAGATCCTCCAGATCAGATCCAGATCTGATTTTTGGAGATGTGATAGAGAAGAAGAGGATCTCCAGATCCAACCCGAGTGAATACCGGTAGAGGCCAGGCGCTTACGTGGCTAGATCCAGAACCTTCCGCTGTAATCAGGATCATCTACAGGGTAATAGGATTACCCAAATCAGGTAAATTAAATTTGATTTAATTTATCTTATTTTATTTTATTTATTAAAATAATAAGAATCAGATCTGAAACATATCAAGATTTGATTGGAATCAAGAGAAAAAATTTTGAAATATATCTTTTGATCTGATCAGATCTGGACGAACCTGGACTGGGAAATCAGGATTTTCCTTCATTTATCCCCAACAACTAGTATTGGAATTATCGTTTTATCTTATCTTAATTTTATTCTACTGGTAATTCTATCAAGAGTAGCTATAACTTAAATCTCTATTATAGCCTAGTGCTATACCTTCATCTTAATTTAATACTACACCCCTACTATAGCTTAGTATTATACCTTTGTCCAATCCATCTCCTTCGAGTGGTGGTCGCAAAAGTCCTTAAAGGTCAAGTCACATAGATCCATTTTATTCTCTTTATCATCCCTTCAATCTCCATCATCATCTTTATGATTGATCAAATACTGATGGCATTCCCATGCATACCAATCTCATAGCCATTGAGACTTGATACCTTTCTTGTTTAGCCAACTAAGTTCACTAGGACCTCAAGGTCCTGAGCACTTGCTTAAATGGGATAGAAAAATAGCCAACAAGTCTTTTGTGGCATGCTTAGTGGGATGGAAAAGTGGCAATAAGTCTTTCATAGCACATTTGTTGCCTAGAGGTAGCAACTCAAGAGATGGGGGGGGGAGATGAATTGGGTTGTGCTTTAAAAGTTATTTGAAGAGTGTAGCGAAGATGTGGGTAATATAAATAGTCATAGAATTAAATTATATAAATTGCTAACTAAGAAGTAAAATCAAGTAAGCCAAGCATAGCATGTAAAGTAAGCACAAAAAGGCATAATAAACACAAAATTATAGTAGTTCAGAGCAACCCGCTCCTATATCCACTTTTCAAGCTTTTCTTAAAAATTTTACTATAATCTTCTCTTGATTACAGTGTGTTTATTTTTTTGGACTCATAAACTAACTTAGTTGATTTTCACAAGAGCACCAACCAAAACCTTACATCGTTAGTTTTTCGAGTTCACTAACAATCCAGTTGGTTTTTTGGACTAACCAATCAAAATCAATACAACGTCCAATTACGGGCTTGGATCAGCCTAAACTCCAAGTTTCTTTTCCTCAAAGAAACTTGTAAAGAAACAAAAATACAAGTTTAAGTTTTAACACAAAATAAAAAATAAAAATTAGAACTCTTTGAAGCTCGAAAAAGTTGTTGTTGGATTGCTCAAATGATGTTTCAACTTCTCTTCTTGATGTTTGAGAGGATATGGAAGATGATGGAGATAGTTACTCTTGAAAGCCTTCTAATTTTGAAGCTTGATTCTCTTTTTTTTCTTTTTTTCTTAGATATTCAATGGAGTTCACAAATTTGAATTATTATATGCTTTCTATCTACTTTTCTTTTTTTGAATGCTTTTTAATTTTTAATCAATGCCATAAGATGAATAGTAGCCATTTGTAGTTGTCGGGGAGCATTTATTGGACATTAAATGCATCAAAAATGGTTTAAAAAATTGATCGTTATGGATATTTTTGTCGCAAGGGTCGATCCATGAATCATCCCTTGCAGCAAAATAGAAACACCTACTTTTGTTTTTGGATGGTAAAACAGTAGGGGTGAATCCATGGGTCATTCCCTAGTAAAGGGGTAGACCATAGGATCATCCTTTTTTATATGCCACTCAAAAATAGATGTGTTAAGCTACCCATTTTAAAAGAGGATGACCTAGAGGTCGTTCCTCTTTGTCCAAACATGTTTTTCTTTATTTTTTGACTTTCGAATCTTTCCAAATTGCCTCAAAAAATTTCAAACTCTTCTCTAATGCTTTTGAGGCTTCTAAAAAATATTATCTTAATCTCTAATTTGATGAAATTGCAACTTTGGTCTTCTCTAAGTATTTCATCAATTCAAAAATCTTGAGCATTTTGAAATATACATTTAAACTTCTTCCAAAAATAAAAATAATTAGTATATCTCTTAAATATTTTATAGTCATCAAAATTAATTCTTGGAGCAATAATCCTTTCCTTTTTTATGATGAAAAAATATTTGAGTATAAGCAAAATAAAGCATCTATAGAATATTGAAGTAAAATAGTGCTATTAAGAATTTTGAATTTAAACCAAGGCAGTATATAAGTATATTCAATTAATGCAACTTTTTAATTGGCTCATTTAGAAGAAAGATTTTAGAAATTGCCAATCATTAAGCATGTAAAAAAAAACTAAACAATTTTTGTTTATGCATTTAACTTTTGCTTACACCAAATAATATAATTTATGTTATACCATTATACCACTCTCTCTTTTTGGTATCATCATTTAAAAAATAGCTTCCCCTTAATTTACTCTCCCTATTTAATAGGAAGAATCAGCTGCTTAAAAAAATAATTCATAATATAATTGATTCCGTATGTGAAAATCACATTCAACAATTATGATAGAATAAGATGTTAGTATAAAAGACATAACATTAAGTTCTGATCAAAATAAGTGAGCTTACATAATATGGCATATACCACATTAAGTTCTAACCAAAATACATAAAAGACATAGAGTATATATGACATATTAAAAGTATATATAGTCAGCCATACAAGATAAGTACTACATACAACCAAAATTAGCCAATATGTATCATGAAGTAATAGATTAAATATATTAACGCATACTTCATGAATGTTCTCAATTAATCCTATAAATACTCATTTAAAAAAATATTTTAATTCAAATCAATGAGCATTAAGATTTCAAGTATCAAATTAGTGAGCATCTTAAGTATTAATTCATTAAGCATATACTCAACATTTCTCTTCTTCTTTTTGACAATATCAAGAAGCTCAATGAATCACCAAAAATAAATCAAAGATCAAGAAAATTTATAAATCTTCCTTTTTGTTTGAATATTTCAAATTCAGATTGCATAACATCTTTTCTTTCTCTTTGCATCAACCAATTTATAGAAATATATCATCAAAATTAATTAAAATTGAGATAGAAAAATGTATCAAATTTAAAAAAAATAATTTAAAAGAGTATCAAATTTGAACTATATAGGACATATGATATTAAAATATGCAGGTTTGATCCCAAATTTATATTGATACCACTCTTCCTTTTTTCTAAATGGATTAAATTTAGATTTTTCAAATTGATTTTGAGAGATAGGGCTTTCCAAAGAAAAGATCAATAAAACAAACGTATAATTTTTTTTTAAATTTGATACTAAATTTAATATTTATTTATTTTTTTAAAAAATTTCAGTCAATTAAGTTTAGAAAAGATATGTATCAGAATAGTATCAGAGTAAAAATAACTTTGTAAAGATTTCTAAAGGTAAATAAAAAATTCTATATAATACGTGTATTTTCAAATGAGTTACGAGATTGAATTTAAAAATTTATTTCTTAGAGTAAGAATATATTTTAAATTTAATTTAACTTCAAAATTATCAAGAATGTTCATGCAAATTAGCATATGAATAATATCTAAATTTAGAAATAAATTTTGATATTGAAAATCAATTTGTTCATCTGATACTACTTCAAATTAAGTAAATTAAATTTAATAACTACATGTAAGCACAATTTGAGAAAACTATAGGACACTTAATTGAGAGTCTAAAATCAAATAAAGCAAATACAACAAAGATCAAAAAAAAAATTATAAGATAAATGATTAAGAATTTGAAACCAATATTCAAATTCATTAATATTTTTAATTAAATTAAATTAGTTAACTTAATCAATATCTCTACCCCCAAATATTAGAAAATTCATCACATGATATTTTCTCTCCATCTTTTCCATAATTCTTGTAGAATAGATTTTAACATTTAAAATTATTCTTCTCCTTTTTCTTTCAAGTTAAGCATTTTTAACTGATACCACATCAACCTTTAATTAATACAAATTTAACATTTAAGCACAGATTTTCAAATTTGAGTGATTCCAAATTTAACTTTTAAATTCATATTTTTAAATAATTACATCTTCTTTAATGTTTTCTTTTTCTTACTTTTGCAAAAATATAATATGAGTTTTACTTTCAAATTTAGATCAAGACTTCTTTCTTTTTTTCAAAAATATAGATGCAAACATACTTCTCAATTTTAATTAAAAAAATTTAAACTTCAAAAATTTTGAGTAATATAGTCATGAAAAAAACAAATTTTAATACTAAAGCAAATCATTCAAAAATATATTACAAGAATTTATCTTAAATAATATAATAGCAATAATATGACCATAAAAATTCAAATTTGACACATACCATACTTTTTTTTTGCCAAAAGATAATGCAATGTAATTTAAGATAAAAATAGACTTTTTGATATAAATTATGATGCCAATTATGATAATATTCTTAAAGAAAAAAAATTATTTATATAATTTAAAGAAGTTTTTGTTTGTTTCTTTGGGCTTTATAAGTCCAAGATAGATCGATCCTTTCAAAACTAGAAATTTGGATAAATCATTCAAAATAAATCGTAAAGAAATTTATTTAATTTTTTAGAAAATATCTCTTTCTTTTCTTAAGTAGTATCAATCAATTTGAAGCTTAAAGATATCAAACTTATAATTTATCTCAAGGTATAATATCAAAGATGTTTTCTTGTCTTGGTATGTTCATGCAAAATAGATTATTCACAAATATATTTTCTTCTTTTATCAAAGATAAAGCAATAGAATGTAAGATAATAATGGTCTATTTCGTATCAATTATCGAAGTCTTTGATAAAAAAAATAAATTAATTATATTTAGATTAAATTATTTTGATAAATTAATTTGAATTAACACCAATATATCATCCAAAATAAATCATAAAGAGATATTCTATTTAAACTTAGATCTTTCTTACCTTAAAAATGATCATTTAATCAAGTTTAAAAAAAGATATAAAATTTTTAATTTTATCTCAAATGATATCATTTAAGTTATGCAAAATCAGATTTAAGACAAAATATTCTTTTCTTTTATCAAAAAAATAATTAAGGCAAGAATAGACTGTTTGATACCAATTATAAGAATTATGATATCGATTATTTTAAAAATCAATTCAAATAGCAAACTTCTTGATATCAAACATAAAAAATAATTTAATTCTAGATATCGAATATTTTGAAGAGAAAAGATAACATCTTTGAAAGATCTTCAATTTGATATCCATTGAGTTGAAATAAGTCAAGATTTTCTTAAGAGATTTGATACCACTTTAAGATTGAAGAAAAACTAATTTTCAAATTAGTTACTTAAAAATAATATAAAAAATATGAAAAAATATTTTAAATTTAATTTGATTTTAAGTATGAAAGGCATTCTTCAAGTTGAGGGACAAAATCAATTGAGATTAAAATGAGAAAAATCTAGATATTGGCTCTATGTATTGATCTAACTATGAAATTTTAAATTCTTAGGGATAAATCTAAAATGCAATGCAACTTAACACATCAAGCATTTTGAGTTTTATGATTGATGTTTTATCTTTAAGTACTTATTTTATGTTAATTTTTATTAAAATTTTAATAGTTTAGCATTTTATGAAAGAATGTCAAACTTAGTTTTATTTGTATGTTGAGTAATTTAAAAGCATTCATATCCAATTAAGCATCTTTTAATTTAAGTTTATCAATTATAAAATTGATATGGGAAGCTATTATATCATGCTGAATTTTAAAATAATTTCAATTCATATTAGAACATGATACTTAGAGGAGAGCATATTGACTTCTTAAAATCAAATTATTCAAATCATCAAAATCAATCAATCATACTAATATATAAGAATATTGAAAAGTATCTCAAGCAAGGATATAAAACCATATTGATAGATCTTTAGAAATAATAAAATCAATCAAAATAAATTTTACAAATATTGATGGTAGGATGTGAGAAAGGTTCAGATTGTACCAACATCATAATCTATCCATGTTTATTTCCAATGCATCCATCCATCATAATTTTATCATTTCATTCTATTGGATTCTTGGTGTACCTACAAAATCATTTACTAACTTTTCGTACCCAAGTCATCTTGGATCCATTTGGGTTACAATATATCATTCCTTCAGGAGCACAAATTTATTTAATAGAAGTTTGGCCATTCCTTTTAATATTACAATTAAAAATTTTATGGCCAATCTTATTGTATTTAAAATACATAATTGAGTGCTTTTTAGTTGAAGCTTTGTTGAGCATGTTTTTGATAAATTTTTATTTTTTTAAAATTATAAGCAATTCTAGATTTGTCAAAAATAGTTTTTTGATAATTTAAAATGACTTGAAGATTTTGAGATCCAATTATAAACTTTTGAAGCATAGACTCCATGCTCTCAATTTTTTTTTTTAATTTGACATTTTCTTTCAAAAGCGATTTTTTAGAAATCAAAAACTTTTTTCTTTTACTAAAGATTTTTCAGATTTCAAATATTTTTCTCTTTCATCCTCTAAAGATCTTTGTGATTTTACAAGTTTATCTTTATTTTTAAGTAGATTTTTTTTAAGATTTTGCAATATTTTTTTCTTAGTTAAAGTTTCAATTTATTTTAATTTTTTTTATTTTTTTGCCATATTTTTTATATTTTTTAAAAGATCTTCCTTTTTGTCAAAATCTTATCTTTTTATTTAGCTAAAGAAAGATTAGATTTTTTAAGTTCTTTATTCTTTAGCCTTATCTTTTTATGTTCATCCATCAATTCATTGAAGGCTTCATATAATTCATTAAAAGAAAATTCAAAGGAGTGTTCATGATATATCTCATCATTTTGAGCCAAGACAACAACTTGCTATACCTTTCTCCTCTTTCTTATTCTCTTCTTATCCTTGCTCTTCCTTAATCATTATTTTCTTTTTCTTTTCTTCTTTTCACATCTTTATGGACCATGGGATATAGGTTGGATGAGCTGCCTTTTCTTCTTAAGAGCTTGATATTTCTTCTTGATTTACTCTCTCAAAAATTATTTTTAATTATTTTCAAATATATTTAGCTAAAATACAAGAAAAAATTAAGTTAAATTCATTTATATCTAAGAAGTAATGCATGGCTTCTTCCAAAAAGAACCAATCTTTTCCTTTAAATGTCGTGACCTCCTTTGTCTCCACATGCGTGAAGCCTCCTATCAGCTTAGAGCCCATAAGCCAACAGTTGTATATTTAATGCTTAAAGAAAGCAATGCCCATTTCTTGCTTTAAACATAACATGGGCCCTATATTAATTATTATTAATGCCAAAATACATCCTCTTTTCCTAAAAGTTCTTTCTTTTTGTATTAATACCATACATGTCGTCTACTTCATTTTTATATTTAGCTTCTTGCTGTATTCTGCATATCGCATCATGCCCATGTCCAGCTGGTGCTTTAATATTCGTATGAGCTCCTTGTCATGTGGAAATTTAACAGCTTGAATATGCATGTGATGAGCTTGTTAATTGCAAATATTGGAACCTTTTATTGAATAATTTTCATGATTGACAATTCCTAAAAACAAACATAAGAAGCATCAAATAAAAAATAATAAGGATTAAATAGCATTGGTTATAATACTTCTTATATCATAATTAATGTATTGATCACACCCCCCAACTTGAACTTTACTCGTCCTTGAGTAAAATAAATATATTAGCATTATGTATCGACTTGTCCATGAATTAAAAGTTACCCTAGGTATTTCTAAAGGTAGGTGATACACGATCAGACCATTAAAAAGGTACTTCATTGGATTATCAATTTGATCCAGTTAGTGGTTGAGTGTTAGCCAAAAAAGATTTTAAGAACTCTTCTTTCACCAACTCTCCACTTTACTCTTTAAATCATCTAACTAGATGTGAACCGGGTTTATTGTCTTCTTGCAATTTAGTCCTCCTTATTATCTATTTTTTTTCTCTTTTTTTTAAAAACTTTTTTGTTGACCCTTGTAGCAATGCCCATTAATAATAATTAATGGAGGGCCCATGTTATATTTAAATCATAATTTGGCACCATTGCCGGAGACCTTGGCATGATTGATTTGAAAAAAAAAATAAAATAATAAAAAAATGCTTTTCAATTTTTGTTTCTTATTTTAAATTTTTTTATTGCTTTCTAGCTAGATTATCTTATTTACATAATTAAATAATTATCTTATTTTGTATAGCTAATTTACTGCTTTTTAATCTTAGGGATTTTCTGCTTTTTATAGTTTAGAATAATTTGCTGCTTTTTATAGCCTAGTGATTTATTGCTTTTTAGACTTAATCACTTAAATTTTTTTTTTGTAAAATTCAAAAAAAGATATAAAAAGATAAAACTATAAACAAAAAAAAAGCCACTAACATTTCATAACAGTTAAATAAGATTGCATAACCTAAAATATAAAAATTTCTAACTTGATTGGACATCTTATTTCTTTGCATTGCATCTCCATAATTAACTTTATGGATACTTAATCTAATTAAATAAGATAAGATGGGGATTCGATCAACTCTCCTTAGCCTAAAAATTACTATCCTTCATATTGCATAACCTAGATCTTAATCTAAAATTAATTAGACATTGATCCCTAAGGATTTCAAGCTCAATAGAACAAGTGATCCTGAGAGTTGGACTGGGTTAAACTTAGTCAACTAGCCGGTGTCTAGGCAAGTAATTTATGGGATGACTGGATCCGAAGGAAGGTGGTTTATAATTGATTTTGTTCACTAATATGACCAATTTAATTAGTGTCTAAGGAAGGCAACGGGAGGACTCCTACCGACTTTACACTTATCTGCTTAGTTGGTTAGTCAAGCTCCGACTTAGAGAGCTTGAAGGCTAACTTGAAATAGTTAGGAGCTGCCTAGAACTAGGGCAACATTAGGATAGAGAGTCCATTGTATGCTAACTTGATTGCAAATAAAAGCTAACCATAACTAATTCTTCTTTCTCTTCTTAGCTTTAGGATTTCTTAGGTCCTCTTCTTTAGAACTCTTTTTTCTTTTTCTTCCCCTCTTCTCCTCTTCTCTTAAAAAAAAAATTCTTAATAGACTAGGATAGTCCTACATAGACCTTTTAGTTGCATATTAGGTTGACGATCACTAAACCCAACTTGCAACCACTAGACGAAGAACTAGAAAAGACTCTTAGGACTATTCGAGCTAGAAACATGGTTGCACCTGATGAGGCTAATCCTTCGGGCCCATTGAGAGAATATTTCACTCCATTCTCGTATACCTATTCTTCGTGCATTCAAGCACCTCCAATAGAAGCTAAGCATAGTGTGTGCGGCTTTTCGGCTTGGTGTAGCGAGCAAGGGAGCGAGTTCAACATGCAAGCAGCTTCACGTAAATATGGGAACATGCAAAAAATAAAGGCATGATGCATGGAATTTGTAGCAAAAGAATCAAAGATTTAAAAAAAAATGAATCAAAGATTTAAAGAAAAAAAATAATATTTGGAAATTTTTATAAAAGGGAATTTGTATGGTATGACAATTTCTCTTTTTTACCTTATCTGCTCTTGATCCTTCAATTTCATCTATTCATGTTTTAGTCCTTATTATGTTCTTTAGTCCCACATCTAAAAATCATGTAAAACTTCTTTCTCCTAACACCTATAAAAAGGCTCTTGTACTCTCACTTGAGGATCATCCCAAAAATCCTTCTAGAGCTTTGCATAGAGGGAGAGGAAGGGATTACTCCATAAGCAGTAACGCTAGCAGTCTTGAGAGGAGAGAAGAAATTTTATAATGACACTGAGTGGGTTCTATTGTTCTAAACTTTCTTATATTTTTTTTTATTTATAATAAAAAATATATTTTTTTATTTAAAATTATCATGAGTTTTTTATTTGCTCTTTTTTTATTTATGCTTTCTTATTAGATTAATATTAGGAACAACTTTTATTTTATGGAGACGCACCATGATCTACGAGTATGGGATGTGTTGAGAAAAGAAGAGTTGTTTATCTAGTATTTTTCGAAGACACATCGTGATCTATGGGTACGGGGCATGCCGAGAAAAGATAGATATTTTTTCTAAGATTAATTGCAACTATTTAGAAAAAAGAGATACAACTCTATTAGTATAAAATTAATTCAACACTTTCGAGATCTTTATTTTTTAATTATATCAATTTTAGAATAATTTATTTTTAAAATAAATATTCTCTTTTATTTCATAATCTCAACTTAGCCCAAGGTTCCTGAGGATACGATCTCGACTCACCCTACCTATATAGTGAGTAGAGTTATTTTTGGTGCTATCAATAACTATGCATCAAGCAATAAATCATGTTCTTGGTCTTAGCATTTAGTTAGATTATTTCTTTATCAATGAATAATGTATTATGTATGTGAGGGCTATTAATAATAATTTTTTATAAATTACAGTCACGTGCTTATATGAATATTTTCATTCTAGCTTTTCAATAGTTAAAGTTTAAGCTATTAAAAAATGGGGGTCTATCTAATGAATGGCCTTCATCAAAAGAGAATTTCATTTTAGGTTGCCAAGATCTTTAGCTCTTGATAGTTAAGTAAATAATTAATAACAGAGCATCTACTTTGATAGCACTTATTGCTCGGAGGTAGCAATCCAAGAGGGGGAATGGTGAATTGGGTTCTCAAAAATTTTAATCATAATTGAACTTTAACAATTATGTGCTTTAAAAGTTATCTAAAGAGTGTGGCAAAGATGTGTGTAATATAAATAGCAGCAAAATTAAATCATATAAATTGCTAACTAATAAGTAAAACCAAGCCAGCCAAGTATAGCATGTAAAGTAAGCACAAGAAAGCACAACAAATACATGAAATTTATAGTAGTTCGGAGCAATCCACTCCTACGTCCACTCTCCAAGATTTTTTCAAAAATTTTATTATAATCCTCCATTGATTATAGTATGTTTATTTTTTCGAGCTCACAAACTAATCCATTTGATTTTCACAGGAGCACCAATCAAAACCTTACACCATTAGTTTTTTGGGTTCACTAACAACCCAATTGGTTTTTCGAGCTAATCAACCAAAATCAATATAACATTCAATTATGGACTTGGATCGACCTAAATCCTAAGTTTTTTTTCTTAAAAAAACTTATGAAGAAATAAAAATAAAAGTATAAGTTTCAACATAAAATAGAATAAAAATTAAAATTTTTTGAAGCTCGAAGAAGTTGCTATTGAATTGCTCAAATGATGCTTCAACTTCTCTTCTTGATGCTTGAGAGGATATGAAAGATGATAGAGATAGTTCCTCTTAAAAGTCCTCTAATTTTGAAGCTTGGTTCCTCTCTTTTTTTTTTTCTTAGATATTCAATGGAGCTCATAAATTTTAATTATTATATGCTTCCTATCTACTTCCCCTTCTTTTGAATGCTTTTTAATCTTTAATCAATGCTATAGGATGAGTAGTAGGCATTTGTAGCCATTGGAGAGCATTTATTGGGCATTAAATACATAAAAAATAGACTGAAAAACTAGCAATTATGGATATTTTTATTGCAGGGGTCGACCTATGGATCGTGCCTTGGCATAGGGGTTGACCAATGGGTCATTCCCTATAGTAGAATAGAATCACTTATTTTTATTTTTGGTTGGCAAAACAACAGGGATCGACCTATGGGTCATCCCCTAGCAAAGGGGTCTATTAGGAATTATTATAACCAGATGGCTGCTTTGATACCAATTTGTTGAGAACAATCTTTGCTACTCGATGATTATGGAAACTGTTGCCCAGAGGTAGCAACCCAAGAGAGGGGGGGGGGGTTTGAATTGGGTTCTTATAAAAGCTTTGGCCAAATTTAACTCTAAGTAATTATGTGCTTTGATTTTAATTTAAGTAGTGAGGATGAGGTGTATATAATATGACCAATGGAATTAAGATAACAAAATCAAACTATGAAAGTAAAGTAAGAATTATAAGCATGCAAAGTATATAGAGAGATAGAAGAAAAAAGTACAACATAAATACACAAAGATTTATAGTGGTTTGGAGCAACCTGCTCCCACGTCCACTTTTTAAGCTTTTCTTGGAAATTTCACTATAATCTATCTTTGATTATAGTGTATTTATTTTTTCAGGCTCATAAATAAATCTGTTAGTTTTCATAGGAGCACCAACCAGAATCTAACACCGTTAGTTTTTTGGGTTCACTAATAATCTAGTTAGTTTTCCAGGATCACCAACCAAAACATACAATATCCAATTTTGGGCTTGGACGGGCCTAAACCCTAAGTTTCTTTCCTCCAAAGAAACTTGAAAAGAAATAAAAAAATATAAGTAAAATTTCAGCATAATATAAAAAATAGAGTATAAGCTCTTTTAAATCCTAAAGAACAAGGTGAGAATATGCTCGATTGAAGCTTGGCTTTTCTTCAAATTATACTTGAAAGGATGTGAAAGATGTTGGAGAAGATTGCTTTGAAGGCTTTGATCAGCATCATAAATTCACCAATAAAAGTATTAATTTATTAATTAATTTATATTAATTTTTAAAAATTATTAATCAATTTATATATAATTTTTTTAAAAAATCATATTTTTATTAATTAAAAAATTAATTAAAAAATAATAAAAATTAAAAAATAAAATTTTATAATTAATGGAAAGAGCTCATTTTTTTGATCATAACAAAATAAGTTTGAAGCAAAATAAAGCTAAAACAAAAAAGATATGAATTTCTAAAGAAATAAAAGAAAAAAATTTAAATGAAAAATAACATACGACTCAAGCCGCCATGCCGCAAAAGCCGACGCATCCAAAAGTGCCAAGCCAAGCCGACCAAGCCAGCATGCCAAGCTATCCAAGCTAGCCGACTCAAGCCCAGAAGCCATCAGCCAGTCTACAGAATAGTATGGACCGCTAGCTTAGCAGACACCGACGAATGAGAGCCTGCTACGTGGTAGACCTAGACTCCTAAAGGGTTTACAGGAAATTCATCATGGCTCATACGGCATTTTAGTCTTTTCATCTATCAATAAAAGGCGCTGATTGGTTGCGGTGCACGATGTAGTCGGTCCACATAGTCTATGAAAATAGTAAACGCGCGATCGTGCGGTGGTGGTTGTTTGCGGTCAAGATCGGATGGTCAGCATTTTTTTCGGTTGTTGATTTCACCCGAATCACCATCAAATGACAGCGCTTGATTCTATCTTCGATCCAACGGTCCAAAAGGCTCCCGATAGTGATCAAACTCTCAAGCGCGTGATCAACGGCATAAATTCCTCCATCAAGTGCGATCCAGCGGTCAGAAATTAATCCGACTTGATCTGGGCCATTACACATCTATTTTTGGTATTTTTGGAAGCATCGGATCACCATCCAACGACCAAAATTAAAAGAACTCAATAGGGGCTATTTTAATCCAAATTTCACTCAAATTTCTTCCTATTTTCATGATTAAAACAACCCTTAGTCCCACATTGCCTCTAAAAAAATATCTAGCCTCCCTAGCTCTATAAAAAGGACCCAGGCCTTCAGAAATCAACATCTCCGATCAAGGTAAAGCTTTGGTATAGGGTGAAGCCAGGCTATGGGTTAATGGCTGCTTCAAAGCAATTGGTGTCGAGGAGAAGAGCTGGGCTTCTACACCATCTTTCCACCAATGCCGATCCAAGATCAGAGATCAGCCTGTTTTATTTTCTTTTTATTTTATGTATTTAAATTATAAACTTTTTAATACAATATTTATTTTTATGCTCTTTAATTTCATATTTTTTTTGTAATTTAATTTCTACACTTTAAATTATTACTTTTTTTTATTTTATTGCAAATAGATGCTAAGATCTAACTAGTAGATCTTAGTACCAAGTTTAAATTGCTACACCTTTTAATTTTCGCTTTTTATTTTCCAACTTCACTTTTGATCCCAAAACTCTTCTCTTTTCTTTTTTTTTTATAAAATCAAAGATTTCAAATCTAAAAACACTATCTTCCCTGTGGATTCGACCCGACTCACTACTATCTATGAATTTTTAATTATTTTAAGAAGTCGGATTAAATTGATAAACATGGTGTCTTAACGACAATATCGCATTCCTATCAAGTTTTTAGCGCCATTGCCAGAGAAGGCATGGATATTAAATTTTTGATCTCTTTAATTTTTCTATAAATAAAATTTTTATTTTCTTATAAATATTGCTTGCTAATTTTTTTTTATTATTACAGAAAAAAAGATTAAAGAACAAAAAGAACCAGGAGTTTTGCTTGGTGAGATCAATCCTAACCCTAGTTCTCTTTCCTTTTTATCTTATTTATTTATTTATTTTATTTTTAAATTAATTTTAAAAAATATCCATTTAAACCTAATTAAAAGTCTCATGATAAGATTAGAAATCCTAACTGCTTAGAGCATGCATCATATTATTTTTATTTTTATTTTATTTTATTTTTTTGGTAATTGCTAGAGGTAAGGTAAGCCTTTCAAAATTTAATTAGTTGTATACATCTAGTTTAAATTGCATAGAACTCTTTAATTAAAATTTTTTATGCATATTCATATTAAACCAAATTAAGGGCACAACATCCAATTAAACAAGATAAGGTGGGGATTTGATCACCCTTTCTTGGCCCACAAACAACCAACCAACATCCTGCATTGATCTAAGCCTTTAATTTTAAAATCAATTAGACATCAACCCTAAGAACTCGAGCTCAATAGGACAAGAAACCCTAAGAGTTGAACCAGATTAGGGTTAGGCAATTTGACTAGTGTCTAGGAAAGTGGTTTAGGGATGACTGAGCCCGAAGGAAGGTGGTTTCTAATTGGTTCCGTTAGCTTACCTGGCCAAGCACAATTGGTGTCTAAGGCAAGCAACAGAGGGACTCCCACCAATCTTACACTTACCTGGCTAGTTGATTGGCTGATCTTACACTTGGAGGGCTTGAAGGTGACTTGGAATAGTTAGGATCTGTCTAGGTCTAGGCTGATCTTAGGTTAAGACTAATTTGTTTGAAACTTGTTTGAAAATAAAAATTTTTACTTTAGGTATTTTCAATCTCTATTGCCTTGATATAAGGTTGCCCTGGCATAACAGAAAGTTATGTTGCATGGTTGTCCTAGGGTATGAAAAGGGTGAATTAACTTAAAAAAAAGTTTTAAAAAAAATATATAAAATAAAAAAAAAGAAGATTGAGGATATTAAGAATATAACACCCGTGTGGAGAAGAATTTCAGGTCGACTAGTCAAAATGGATTTAGTTCCTATTTCAGATCCTACAACCTCAATGGATTTAGCAAATCAGTCTCAGCCTCAAACCCTTAAGGATTTATGTTATCCAGTTGGTTCCGTCCAACCCTCTTGTATCAGGTTGCCCCAACCCACAGCAAATAACTTTGAAATTAAATCTCAAATCATTAACATGCTTCCAAAATTCACGAGAATAGAGGATGCATATATATTTATTAGGAAATTTGAAGAGGTTTGTGTAATCATGAAACTACAATAATTGTCAGAGGACGAAATCAAACTGAGATTAATCAATTTTGCCCTTAAGGATAATGCCAAAAAGTGGCTTTATAGTCTTCCAAATCAATCTATCATGATCTGAGAGGGCTTTATGAGAATATTCTTAAAAAAATATTTTCCTCATCATAAAATAGCTAGAATTAGAAATGAAATAAATCAATTCTATCAACTAGCTAGGGAATCATTATGAAAATACTTCGACCGATTCGAGAATCTCTTGACCCAATGCCCACACTATGGAATAAAAACTTGGAGGCTATGCCAAATAATTTATGAAGGGTTAGAGTCAAATTCCCGAACAATGCTAGAGTCCATGTGCCAGGGATAATTTATGTACAAAGAACCAAATGAAGCCTGGCAATTTTTAGAAGATCTAACCGAGAAAAGTTTATAATGGGAAACAACAAGGGAACCAAAAAAATCCACACCTTTAAGACGTGGAATTTACCAAACCTTCCTAGCTACAGAAGCCAAAATTGCAACATTAACATGTAGGCTAGGGGCCTTAGAACTTCAAAGATCAGCCAGTGTGAACCAAGTATCTACACCCATGTGCAACAGGTGCAATGCACCAGACCATGTCCTTGAGGAATGTCCCCTCCCAATGAACCAATTAGATAATGGATGTGCACAAGTGAATGATGCCACATATCAGAGACTGTTGAACAATCCCTATGCACCCACTTACAATCCAGATTGGAGGAATCATCCAAATTTTTTATGATCACAAAACCCAAATATAGGCAGTCTAAGTTTCAATCAGCAGAACCCAAGGCCTAATCCTGTGATAAACACCTTGCCACCATCAGGCTTTAATACTAATGAAAAGAAACTTAGTTCTTTAGAGAAAAGCCTGAAAACCCTAGCCAAATCTAATGCTGACACCAATGCCACCTTAAGCAATTTCATGCAAACCACAGGCCAAATTCTGAATTCAAATTCTCAGGCCATAGCTCGCTTAGAAATTGGTCAGCTGGCATCTACCATAAGTGAACATGAACGAGGTAGGCTACCTAGCGAACCTGAGCCCAACCCAAGAAATCAAAATGGTAGACCATCCCAAGGAAACCAGGTTAACCAAGTTAATGCTATTCATTCCTTGAGATCAAGAAAACAAGTGGATAATAAGGTAAATACACCTGACACTAGAAAAGACTTGAGTGCTGAGTCTGTTGAGCCTCCCACTGAACCATTCATAGAAATGACTAAACCATTACCTGAGTCATCAAAAGAAGAGGCACCCAAAGTAGAGTTGAAACCCCTCCTTAAGTATTTAGGTTCATAGGAAATCTTGCATGTAATTGTTGCATCAGATCTAAATCCTAATTAAGAGGTACGTAATGAAATATCAATAGAGTTATTTAAGCAAGATCATGCTAATTTACCTCCAGAAATAAAACCACCTTTAGTCACCATTCCAGCACCCATTGAATCAAACATAACTCCTAATACAAAAACATCATTCATGAGCATTTTAGAAAAATAAATAGGAGAAATTCTTAATAAACATGGGTCTGAGAATGGGATCACAAATTATATCCCTAAAATTAACAATGAATATATTAATAATGAGATTACAAATCAACTTTCTGAGATTGGCAATCCAAAATCATTGAAATTTGTCAATCCAATATTTGACATGGGATAGTAAGCTGCATTGTGTCCGGCTGAAGATGGTAAACTTAGCGCTTATTGGGAGGCAACCCAATATTTAGTTTTTATCTAATTTATCTTTTTAGTTTATTTTTTTTTAGGATAATTTGAATAAGTTGGAGGGAGAGCCAAAATTTTTAAAGGCATGTGCTAGATCAAAAATATAGTCAGATGTATTCTTTCATGTTCTTTATTACACCCTTTATTTTTTCTTCTCCATTGAGGATAATGTCGATTAAGTTGGGGGAAAAAATAAAAATTTTAAAATTTTAAGTCCTTAAAAAAGTTGGTATTTAGTATTTAGACACCTGATTATGCTTAAGAATCGAATTAAACTAAGCATTTTTAAAAAAAAAATTGATACATAGATCAGAGAATCTGTGAGATATTGAGGAATCAAGTATTAAGAAAATTCAATAAAGAGTTAAGTCTAGAACATAAAAAGTTTTTCCTTGGAGCATTTCTAATTACTTCTACTAGCATCAAAGAAAAGTCTACTTTTTATAGGCTTGTGTAGGATAACTATACATTTTTTTATATAACAAATTTATTTTAATAAAATAGTTTCCAAGTACTTCTCACTGAGTAATTGGGCCTCTTTGCCTAAGCAAGCATTGAGTTTTAAGTCAAAAGGTGGGAAGGGCAAAGAAGCTCGTTGTAAAGCTAGTCTTAACTCATAGTCTGTTTGATTCGAGTTAGTAAGCCCGAGGGGTATTCTATACCTAGTGCCCTAAAGCCAACTGGTTTGGGAGTCATTGGCCTAGGACTCGCTACATGGATCAAATAGAAAACTTAAGGAGTTAAGACACTCAATAGTGGTACAACTTAAAAAAAAAAATATTGATTTTCCATCGAGTAACCGGGTTCCGTTGCCTAAGTAAGCAATGATATTCACGTCAAAAAGTAGACAATGTAAAAATAAAAATCAATAAATGAAGGATGAAAGTAGCAATACACTTGCCTATATGAAAGTTTAGACAAATCAGAGATAAAGGTGGGATAATTTAGAAAAAATTTTGAAAAATTTGATGTTCTTTATTTAATTTTTTTATTGATAAGTATTAATACCTCAATGATATATCTCATTTAAGCTCTACTGAATATTAATGGCCATTTTGAAAACTGCTTAGATAAAATTTGAAATTCTAAAGTTAAAAGGTATTTAAAACTAAATTCTTTCTTTACTCGAGGATGAGCAAAGCTTAAGTTAGGGGGGTGTGATAAGCATCATAAATTCATCAATAAAAGTATTAATTTATTAATTAATTTATATTAATTTCTAAAAATTATTAATTAATTTATATATAATTTTTAAGAAATTCATATTTTTATTAATTAAAAAATTAATTAAAAAATAATAAAAATTAGAAAATAAAATTTTATAATCAATGAAAAGAGCTTATTTTTTTGATCATAACGAAATAAGTTTGAAGCAAAACGAAGCTAAAACGAAAATGATATGAATTTCTAAAGAAATAAAATAAAATAATTTAACTAAAAAATAACATACGGCTCAAATGGCTCAAGCCGCCATGCCGTAGAAGCTGGCACATCCAAATGCACCAAGCCAAGCCGATCAAGCCAGCGCGCTAAGCCATCCAAGCTAGCCGACTCAAGCCCAGAAGCCATCAGCTGGTCTACAGAACAGTATGGACCACTAGCTCAGCAGACATCGATGAATGAGAGCTTGCCACGTAGTAGACCTAGACCCCTAAAGGGTTTATAGGAAATTCATTATGGCTCATAAGGCATTTTGGTCTTTTCATCTATCAATAAAAGGCGCTGATTGATTGCGATGCATGATGTAGCCGATCCACACGGTCCATGGGAACAGTAAATGCACGATCGTGCGGTGGTGGTTGTTTGCGGTCAAGATTGGACGGTCAGCATTTTTTTGATTGCTGATTTCACCCGGATCGCCATCGGATGGCAGCGCTTGATTCTATCTTCGATCTGATGGTCCAGAAGGCTCTCGATGGTGATCAAACTCTTAGGCGCATGATCAACGGCGTAAATTCCTCCATCAAGCATGATCCAATGGTCAGAAATTAATCTGACTTGATCTAGACCATTACACGTCTATTTTTGGTATTTTTGGAAGCATCGAATCACCATCCAACGGCCAAAATTAAAAGAACTCAATAGGGGCTATTTTAATCCGAATTTCACTCGAATTTCTTCCTATTTTCATGATTAAAATAACCCTTAGTCCCACATTGCCTTTAAAAAAATATCTAGCCTCCCTATCTCTATAAAAAGGACCCAGACCTTCAAAAATCAACATCTCCAATCAAGGTAAAGCTTTGGTACAGGGTGAAGGCAGGCTATGGGTTAATGGCTGCTTCAAAGCAATTGGTGCCGAGGAGAAGAGCTAGACTTCTACACCATCTTTCCACCAATGCCGATCCAAGATCAGAAATTAGCTTATTTTATTTTCTTTTTATTTTATATATTTAAATTATGAACTTTTTAATACAATATTTATTTTTATGCTCTTTAATTTCATTTTTTTTTTGTAATTTAATTTCTACACTTTAAATTATTACTTTTTTTAATTTTATTGCAAATAGATGCTAAGATCTAACTAGTAGATCTTAGTATCAAGTTTAAATTCCTGCACCTTTTAATTTTTGCTTTTTATTTTCTAACTTCATTTTTGATCCCAAAACTCTTCTCTTTTCTTTTTCTTTTGTAAAATCAAAGATTTCAAATCTAAAAACACTACCTTCCCTATGGATTTGATCCGACTCACTGCTATCTATGGATTTTTAATTATTTTAAAAAATTAGAGTAAACTGATAAATGTGGTGTCTTAATGACAACATCGCATTCCTATCAGGCTTGCTGAAATCTGTGCATAACACTTCTCTCTTTTTTTTTTCTTTGGATATTCAATGTTCCTCACAAAATCTAAAAGATTCTCTCTCTAAATCCCTTAATCTTTTTTCTTCTTTTTCTTTCAATTGATTCTCCACCTTTAAATACCTTTAGAGAAGGTTGGAGTAAGAGTTCTAGCTGTTGGAAGCTCTGAAATAGTTGTTGGGGTCGAAACATAGTGGTTGAAAAACTATCAATTAAAGGTTGTCCATGCAGATCGAGACCTCTCAATTTTTCATGAGACCTCTCGCCAGATTTCGAGATCTCTCAATTTTTCATGAGATGTCTCATCAGAACCGTGAGACCTCTCGAGAATCCTACGAGATCTCTCACTCTCAGAGCATAGAAACTAAGTTTTTATCTCCTAAGATCGAGGCATCTCAAGTTCAACTCGAGACCTCTCGAGATAATGCCGGAATACTATTTCATTATGCCAGACCACTCGAGAGCTCTTAAAAAAAATCCGAGACATCTTGAAAAATTCTAACTTCATTTTTTTTTAATGTTTGACCTTCCAAACTTGAGTTTCTTGGCTCCAAACTTTTTTAAATATAATTGCTTCCTTCAATTTTAATTTCTCTTCTTTCAATCATACTTTCTTCATACCAAGACATCCAAATATGTATGAATTTGCTCTTTTAAGTATTTTGGCATGGCATCTTGAGAAGATTTATTCTTAAGATAAATTCTTCATTTTGGATACTCGAAAAATCCTACACACATTCTTGAAATACATGATTAGATACATAATATACTCAATATTTTAGAATCATCAAAATCAATCTTAGGGTCAACAATCTCCTCCTTTTCGATGATGATAAAATCTTGAGTATATGCACAATAAAAGTAAATAATGTATTTCTATGCATTTTGCTAAAAAATATTATGAAGTATAGATTAAACACATGAATGAGTACTTCATGAATATTCTCAATTATTATTTTGGTTTATTTCACATATTTTATATACTCATAAAAAAAATATTTTAATTCATATCAGTGAGTATTAAGTTTTTATTTCAAGCATCAATACAATTTATTGAGTTTCTTCAAGCATATACTCAACATTCCTCTCCCTCTTTTTGACAGCATCAAAAAGCTCATGGGAAAGAAATAAGAAATGATCGTCAAAATCAATAATATGATTGAATCAAAGTAAGAATTGAATTAAGTTCAGAAAATTAATTTATATGAGTCATCAAAATCAATATTAAAGCATTAAATTGAGAGACGCTTTAAATTCATGAGATCAATTTAAATGAATCATCTTCCTTTTGAAAATTTATCATTTGACTCAAAATAAGTTTCAAATATTTATTTTAATTTTAGAAATTAGCTTGAATTTAAATATTATATGCTTTCCCCCTTTTTGAATGGGTATGATCTTTAACCAAATTTTCAAATATGCACTTTTAAGCTTTAAGAGAAATAGAGTTTTTCAAAAGATTTGAATATGAAATCAAGCATAGTATATACTTAATATTTAATCTTTCATTTTCTTTAAAAAATTCAGTCAATTAAGCTTAAAAGAGGTATGTATTGGAGATGTATCGAGCAAAGAAAAATGAATAGTATCAAAGCAAAAGATAGTCATATTTTCAAATTCATTACTTTGAGTAAAAATTATTTTAAAATAAATAATTCATAAGGATTTTGCAATGCACATCATAAATTTAGGGTCAAATTTGAATTTTTAAATGAGTTTCAAAATTAAGTTTAGAAATTTATTTTTGAGAAGGAATATGCAGAAAATTTAATTTAGCTCCAATCATTTGCCAAAAATGATTATGCAAATCAAGTTTAAAGGTTGGCACATGAAAAGTTCAGTATTATATTTATCAATGAGCTTCAAAATTATAAGAATGTATCACAATCAATTTGTTTGGAGTAAGAATATGTCTCAAACTCATTTTTCACTCCAAAGAGTTATCAAAAATGATTTGATAAATAAAAGCATGCAAATCAAATTGAATAAATACCTAAAAGCTCAACTTAAGAAGATCATAAAGAAGTTTATTGAGAATTTAAGTTCATATTTTATTTTTTCTTAATTTAAATTAATTAAAATTTTCAGTCAAATCAAATTAGAAAATATCTCTCTTCCTATTTTTTATATTTATAGTTAGATTAATTTACTTTTCAACTTTCTCCCTCTTTTTCTTTCAAATTAAGCATAATTAATTGATACCACATTAATCTTAATTAATACAAATATGACTTTTAAGCTCAGATTTTTAAATTTAATTGATAACAAGTTAGTAATCATTTTATCTTTTGTATTTTCTCCCCCTTACTTTTGCGAACAAAGCTATTTTAAAATTAAATAAAATTTTAAGAGAACAAGCAAGTAAACAAAATATGAAATCATATTAAAATTAGTAGATTTAATCAAAATAACTTTAACAATCATTGATGGCATGATGTGAGAAAAAAATTAGATTATACCATGCATCAATATCCATCCCATTTCATTTTCAAGGCATCCATAAAAATTTTCTTTCTTTCATTTCATTTGGATCCTTAGTGCACCTGCAAAGTTATTTAATGATTTTTGGTACCCAAGTCATCTTGGGTCCATAGGAGTTAGTGTTTAAGATTTCTTTTAGAATCCAAATTTGTCTTATCAAGGTTTGACCAATTCTTTTAAAGTTGCATTCCAAAATCTTGTGGCCAATTTGATTACATTTAAAGTACTTAAAAGAATGATCTTTGATGGAATCTCTTGTAAAAATATCTTTTGTAGTTTGCTATTTTCTTGAAGTATTAAAACTAATTTCTATTTTATTGAAAATAGCCCCATTGGATTTTACCAAGGATTGAAGATTTTCAAAGCTAATTGTAAACTTTTTGGCTATAGGTTTCAAAACCTCAACTTCTCTTCTTAATTTCTTATTTTCTTCCAAGAGCTCTTTCTTTTCAATTGAAAGATTTTTATTTTCTTTTAGAAAAGATTTTAGAATATCATTTTTTTTTTAAGCTCAAGAATTTCTTTATCTAAAGAATTTTTAGATTTAATCAAATTTTTTTTCTTTAGCTAAAGAATTCTTTTCTTCTATTAAATTAGAATTATTCTTTTTAAGTTTCCTACTTTTTTGCCTTAACTTTTTAAATTCATACATAAGTTCATTAAAGGCTTCTTGAAGCTCATCAAATGTAAATTCAGAAGAATTATCAATGTTTACCTCATTATTTTGAGCCATCAAGCAGGGATTTATGATGCTTTCTTTCTTTTTCTCATTCTTTTCTTCTTTGCTTTGCTCCCCCTTAATCAATGCTTTCTTTTTTTTTTGTTTCTTTCTTTTCTTCCTCTTTTCATCCTTATGAGCCATGAGGCATATGCTGAGGTGAGCTTCTTTTTCTTCTTGGGAGCTTGATTCTTCTATTTGATTGGCTTCCTTATAAATTCTTTCTAATTTTTTCCATACATGTTTTGCTAAAATATATAAAGAAATTGTATCAAATACATTTAACTCTAATGAGCAATAAAGTATATTCATGGCCTTAGCATTAAGTTGGATCATTTCTTTATCATGCTCTTTCAATGCTTTGGGGATGTGTGAGCCATCTATTATAATCTTTCATAGGTTATAATCATATACTTGTATGAAGATGCGCATGCGTGCTTTCCAATAACTATAATGTGAGTCATCAAAAAAATGAAGATCTATCTATAAAATATCCTTCAATAAACAAAAACTCTATTTGGATTGCCATAATATTTAGCTCTAGATGGTTAAGTCAATAATCAATAACAGAGCACCTGCTCTGATACCAATTGTTGCCCAAAGGTAGCAACCCAAGAGGGGGGGTGAATTAGGTTCTTATAAAAGCTTTGGCCAAATTTAAATCTAAGCAATTATGTGCTTTGATTTTAATCTAAGTGGTGAGGATGAGGTGTATATAATATGAGCAGTGAAATTAAGATAACAAAATCAAACTATGAAAGTAAAGTAAGAATTATAAGCATGCAAAGTATATAGAGAGATAGAAGAAAAAAGTACAGCACAAACACATAAAGATTTATAGTGGTCCGAAGCAACCCACTCCTACGTCCACTCTCCAAGCTTTACTTGAGAATTTTACTATAATCTATCCTTGATTATAGTGTATTTATTTTTTCAGGCTCATAAACAAACCTAGTTGGTTTTCACAGGAGCACCAACCAAAACCTAATATCATTAGTTTTTTGGATTCACTAACAATCCAATAGATTTTTTGGGATCACCAACCAAAATCTACAATATCCAATTTTGGGCTTGGACGGGCCTAAACTCTAAGTTTCTTTCTCCCAAAGAAACTTGAAAAGAAATAAAAAAATACAAGTAAAGTTTCAGCACAATATAAAAAAATAGAGTATAAGCTCTTTTAAATCCTAAAGAATAAGTCAATAATGTGCTCGATTGAAGCTTGGCTTTTCTTCAAATTATGCTTGAGAGGATATGGAAGATGTTGGAGAAGATTGCTTTGAAGGTTTGCTGAAATCTGTGCACAACACTCCTCTCTTTTTCCTTTTCTTTGGATATTCAATGTTTCTCACAAAATTTAAAAGATTCTCTCTCTAAATCTCTTAATCTCTTTCTTCTTTTTCTTTCAATTGATTCTCCATCTTTAAATACCTTTAGAGAAGGTTGGAGTAAGAGTTCTAGCCATTGGAAGCTCTGAAATAGCCATTGGGGTCAAAAAATAGCTGTTGGAAAACTATCAAGTTGAAGGCTGTCCGCGCAGATCGAGACCTCTCAATTTTTTATGAGACCTCTCATTAGATTTTGAGACCTCTTGGTTTTTCATGAGACATCTCGTTAGAATCATGAGACCTCTCAAGAATCCTACAAGACCTCTCGCTCTCAGAGCATAGAAACTAAGTTTCTGTCTCCTGAGATCGAGTCGTCTCAAGTTCTACTCGAGATCTCTCAAGATTGTACTAGAATACTATTTCATTATGCCAGACCACTCGAGAGCTCTCAAAAAAAATCTGAGATGTCTCAAAAAATTCTAACTTTATTTTTCTTCAATGTTTGACCTTCCAAACTTGAGTTTCTTGGCTCTAAACTCTTTTAAACATAATTGCTTCCTTCAATTTTAATTTCTCTTCTTTCAATCATACTTTCTTCATGCCAAGCCATCCAAATATGTGTGAATTTGCTCTTTTAAGTATTTTGGCATGGCATCTTGAGAGAATTTATTCTTGAGATAAATTCTTCATTTTGGATACTTAAAAAATTTTACACACATTCTTGACACATATGATTAGATACATAATATACTCAATATTTTGGAATCATCAAAATCAATCTCAGGGTCAATAGAAACAACAACATAAATTTGAGAAAAGGGATGACCATTTTGTTGAAATCCTAGCAAACCCTAGGTGTGGAGAGAAGGAAGAGAATGAGAAAGGAAGAGAGATTTTCAAGGAGAAAAGGCTTGTATTGATTCTATGCTTAGTTTACAAAACTCAGTACAGAGTATATGCACCTAATCAAATAAGATCCAACCTAAAAATCTCTCCTAGCTAATCTAATATGATGCACTCCCCAAGCCCATGTACACCCATGTCTCCCATGCACACATTCATTGGACAAATTCTAGTCTAATCCATAGATTAGCCCCCTTAGAACCTTACAAACCAAGGTCCTAAATTTCTAGGATTAAACCTAATCTCAAGTTAGAACAGAAACTACATTCTATTCTATTCACTACTCGAGCTGGCTCGATCAGCAATCGGATCGGATCGATGGTGATGTCTCCTACGAGAGCCCAAATCATAACTTTTTGTTTTGCTGCTCGAGCCAGCTCTCTAAGGGTTCGAGCTGGCTCAGCTTCTAATCGAACTGACTCTGACAGAAATCATGCTAACTCTTTTAGTATATCAGCCTGATACACTTTCTAGACTTCTGCTCGAGCCAGCTCTCTCAGGATTTGAGCTGGCTCTTCTTCTACTTAGGCTGGCTCTGATAGGATCCAAGCCAGCTCTTCTAAAGCATTTGTTGAAGCTTTTCGATGGTTGATTTCATTCGCTCCTTGCTCTCTTTCTATCTGCTTCCAAGGCTTGAGAGCACCATACTTGAGCTCATAATCTCCACCTTGATGCTCCCAAATCCTTGTGAACTCAGCTCTATCCGACAACCCCATCAATACCATGCAATTATAAAAGCTATTCTATGAAAGTACCTTTGTGAGCACATCAACTAGATTTTTCATGGTGTGAACCTTCACCAGCTCTACTTCACCATCCTCCACTAACTCTCTGATCTAGTGGTATTTAATATCAATGTGCTTGGTCCTCGCATGATACATAGAGTTCTATGCAAGCAACAAAATACTCTAGCTATCATAATGTATCCTAACTGCATCCTGTGGGAATCCCATCTCTAGCGTCAAGCCCTTCAACCATAGAGCTTCCTTTGCTGCCTCCATGATGCCAATGTACTCCACTTTAGTAGTGGACAAGGCCATAATTGATTGCAAGCATGATCTCAATGAGACTAGACCTCCATACAAGCTGAATACAAAACCTATAGTTGAGCATCGAGTATCCACATCTCCACCAAATTCTGCATCCACAAATCCCTCTATTAGCCCTTGAGCTTTCTTAGACATGTTAGGATGTTCCTTAGCACCGTTCCACTGATCATAGCAGATGTAGATCCCAACTGAACCTGCCAAGTATCTGAAGATATCCTTCAGTACTCTCTAGTGCTCTTTTTCAGATTAAGCCCTAAACCTGCTCACCTGATTCACTGTATAGGCTAAATCTGGTCTACAACATATCATAAAGTACACAATACTTCCCAAACCAGAAGCATATGGAATCTTTTCCATCTCCTGAATTTCCATCTTAGTCTATAGTGATATGGTCTTAGAGAATCTGACATGCCTAGCTAGTGGCAGCTCTATCAGTTTAACATCCTTCATACTAAACCTCTCTAAGATCTTCTTGATGTATCCTCTCTAAGATAGATGTACCAGCCTCTTAGTTCTGTCTCTGATAATTTTCATACCAAGGATCTTCTTTGTAGGCCTCAAGTCCTTCATCTCAAACTCCCGAGATAAAGCTTCTTTCAACTCCTGCACAACTTTCTTACTCTTACATGCTATTAGCATGTCATCTACATACAAAAGTAAGTATAATCAAGATCCATCTTTCAGAGACCTCACATATATACACGGGTCATGATCGTACTTAAAAAGTTCAATACTTCTCACATAAGTGTCAAACCACTTTTACTACTGTTTAGAAGACTGCTTCAATCTGTATAGTGATTTTTTCAATAAACAAGCCTCTCTCTAACCCAAGCTCCCTGAAGCCCTATGGTTGCTCCATGTATTATTGGAAAATGTATCCTAAAGCCAATCATCTAAGTGATAAATGATTAAAATTAGTATATGAATTATCTAATAATAATTGTTATTTGGCTGGTTCATCATAAAAATTTTATCTTCCTTAAATGAACTCCTAAATTATGATGAAGTCCTTAGAACTATAATCAATCGATAAAGAAGGATTTATTGGATGGTTCTTAAACTGTTCATAATCAAATGATAAGTTATTAATAAGGATGATAACTTATCGAGTGTAGGTTGCTGTATGCCATATATGTTGGTTATCCTCATAATCAAGTAGTGTGGAGACACTGGTATGGCATTCAGATGAGATGTAGGAGTACATCTATACTGAACGTGATCAATGTAGCACTCTATTGTCAAGAATAGCTAGTTAAGGCCAATGGATATAAGTGTTCCTCCGACTTGAGATCACTATGGTGACTTACAAGCAACTCACTGTACTTTGGTGCTAGATTGTCTGTATTTCTAATATAGGTTTGAAAGATTTTTGGGTACAGTCAAGTACTTATAAAGTCGGTGTGTGAGTCAAGATAGGATTGACCACTCTTGATTAGCTTCAAGAAGAGAATGTCTCATTGTATTTTAATTTAGCAAAATCTAGGCCTGGGTAATCCTCGTGAGGAGTCATGAGATTTGCAAAATTTTGAGACATAATAAAGATGACTTGTATGAGTATTAACAGCATACTCGAAGTCATCTTAAGCATTATTGATCAAAGAGATGAATTATATGGTAACTATGGGCCTGGATTCTAAGAATGTTGCTTTGCATACATTCGACCTATCCGGACGTCGGGAATCATTGCTAGATGGTTACTTCGATTGGTATAGAAATTAGTTCTTATGTTACCAACTTAGGTTCAAAGCTGTAGGGTCACACACATTAGAGGTTGTAACCTAATCAGATGGTTAATCGATTATTGAGAATCATTCTTAAGGTCAAACTATTAATAGGATTGATGTTTGACCTAATGCAAGTATTGTAGGAGGATCAATTAGCAATTGGATTGCTAATTGACTTAATTTGATTGAGAATTTGGGCTGAGATCAAGTTTAATTAAATTATATTTAATTAAAATTATTTTAAACTTAATTAGATTAAGTTTAATTGATTTATTGGATAAGTCAATTGTAAGGAAAAAGCAATTCCTAGTTGCACTAGGATTTGAGTGCACCTAATTCCTGATTAAGTTAGAATTTAAATAAGAATTAAATATGATTTAATCTAATTTAATTAAGCTCCTAGTTGAATTAAAATTATCTTTAATTAGATTGTATTTAATTTAATTTGAATTAGATTCAAAATAATTTTGACCTAGTCAAACAAGAAGAGTCTCAGTTGGACTACAACTCTCACTCCTTCCTTACGCTAATAAAAGTCAATGCCCATATTTTATTTTTAGATCTTTATGTGATGTTCTCCATGCCAATAAGAGTTTCTCCATGCACCAAATATCTAAAGAGATTAATTAAAATTTTATTTGATGAAATTTGGTAATTGGTTTGATTTTGTTTCCTTTTGAAAGAGACCCAATTCTCCAAAGCACCCCCTTTCCTTATGAAATTATTTCTCCATGCCTCTTTTTCTTTTGTACACTTATTTTCTTTGGTTTTGCACATTATTTCCTGATCTTTACATCCAAAAAATAAGGAGGGAGGCATCCAAGAGCTGGATGCCTCCTAAAACTCCTCCCTAGAGTCAATATAAGACTAGGTTTGACCTAGTCTTCCTTATCTAATTGGGGCACCTCTTATAAGATGTTTTAGGACGTGTAAAATCTAAAAAAATCATGAAAAAATAGAGGAAAAGTAGGAGGAGCCATGGGAGACTTTGGATGCCAAGTTCCATGAAGGAGAGACTTCATTAAGCCATCAATTATTGATGTGACGAAGAGAGAAAGGTAAGAGAAAAATTATTTTCTCTTAGAGATTTATTTCTAATCCTTCTTTGTTTATTCTTTATAATTTTTATATGATAAAAATATGATATATAGAGAGGAAGAGAGTGTAGGGATCTGTGCTCCAAGATGTTGGAGCATAGTGATCCTTTTGGACATGATCTGATCATGTCCTGATGAGAGAAGGAAAAGAGAAGAAGGTCTTCTCTTAGAGTTTTTTTGAGAACCCTTCTTCTTCACATTTTTGTAAGATTTCTTTATGATAAAAATCAGAGAGTGTGAGATATAGAAACATGAAAAAAGTCTAGGGAAGAAGGTCTTCCCTTGTCCTAGCATAAGGATGTTTTCAGGAAATCAATCATCGATGTCCTAAAAGAGAAGATTTATCTTCTCTTAGGATCCTTTTCTAATGTATTTTATTTTTGATTTTTGAAAGATTCAAAGGTTAAATTTCTTCTTCAATCCTCCTCGTATTCTTAATCTCTTAGAATATCCAAGAGATCTAAAGAATAAATTTTAGATTAACCATCGGAGGGATCCGTGAGAAGCTAGCACTTTGAGCGGATTTTTATTCGACGAACCTTCGATTTTGTTACAGCATCGTGTAGATCACCTATAAAAGTTGGCCGCATGTGCAGCTCCAAATACAACAATAAAAATCAATCATAAAATTTTCAACCTATGCAAAGGTAAGAGATTTGATCTCTTCTCGCACCTAGATACGATCTAGGTTTTAGATCTGGAAACGTGCTAGATCTAGGGTATTGATTTGATCAATACCAAATCTTTTATTTTTAGATTTGAGAATGCATTATGATATGTTATAGATCCTAAATGTAGAATTTAGTAATTAGATTATATGCATTTGTAGATTAAATGATTTAATTTATAACTTTCGCTGTGTTATGTTTCAAAAAAGTTTTGAAATTCATGCATGAAATCCTACATATTTTTTAATAGTGGTATCAGAGTATCTAGGTAAATTTATAACATGATCATATTTACATTAAATTAAATCTAAAAAATAAAATTTTAAAGATCGCATATACTGCTATAAGGTTATCCTGCTGTAAGGTTTATCCCTTATAGTGGAGAGGTTATCCTAGTATGTGCTGATCTAATCTTAAACTATGAATAAGTTAGATATGATCTAAGTAATTTTATGATTTATTTTTTAATTTTAAATCTAAAATTAAATAGATGTTAGATCTATTTTAGATTATTTAGATCAGATCTAAATAATATCGGATTGCACGTACTGCTATAAGGTTGTCCTGCTGCAAGGTTTACCCCTTATAGTGGAGAGGTTATCCTAGTATGTGCTGACTCAAATAACTTCATATGATGTATTTTATGATAAGATCTAAAAAAATTTATAATTTATTTTTAAATTTTAAATTTAATTTTAAATAATTTATGATCTGATCCATATGATGTATTTTATGTTTAGATTTAGATCCTCTTATTACATATGTTGATATATAATTTTATTTTGAATCTAGAACATATGTGATATATTTATTTTATAGAATTTAAATTGAAAACTTACATTCTATAAAATTCTAGATTCAAAATCCTAGGATATGATCGAAATATTAAAATAAATCAGATCTAAAATCATATATTGAATATAATTCAATATAAACTATTTATAATTTAAAAATATTTTAAATAATTAAATCAAAAATTAGTTCTAAGGTTTCATAAATTTAGCTCATAAGCTTTGAACTTAATTAAGAATTAAGTGATTATTTAGGATCTACGTTTGTAATTTAAAGTTCCTAAGATAATTTCATAAAACATGGGTTAAAGAGTAATGGGTTAGCTTTGATCAGGTCCTTAACTGGGTTAGACCTAGGGTTAGATTAAATATGAACTTAGTTAAGAAATTGATTAAACCTAATTAATAGTTAATTAGGATTAGGTCATTTCTATAGATCACTTCAATAGTTGTAGTTGATCGAAGTCTATATATCTAACAAATGAATACTGATCATGGCTCAGAGGTCGAGCCTGAGTCTTTAGGCAGACCAAATCAAAACTAATAAATTAATTGATATCTAAGGTAAGTCTGGCATCCTAGATCGATGATTTTTAATTGACAGCCTGCTTATCTGGCCATTTTTGATGGTATCTAAGTCAAGTCCTAGCAGACCCTCCCATCGATCTTACTTACCTGGCCAATGTGGTTAATCAAGTCTTGATTAGGTTGCTCATTGATTCGTGCTAATGCATGTCACATAGAAAATCAGTAAGACTGATTTTATTCAGTGTGACTGATCTAGATGCCCATGGACCGATATTGATCGTAGTCCTTGTCAAAGACTTAAGAAGTCAGTGGAAGGACTTGACTTGATGAAGTTAGTAGGAGCAAATTGGTCCATGTCTTTTCTATCCTTAAATCATAAATAATTTTAAATTTTTTAAAATTATTAGGTCTTTAAAATGACAAAGTTATGAAGAATGGAGTCATAGCCTCCTATTAAGTTGGATGATAATGGGTCCATTAACTCAATAATTATTGGAGGCCCAAAGGCCTGGTGCTTATTGACTAATGAAATTATCATTCATAATATGATAACTTAAAAGTGTCTCTCTAATGATGGTTAGGTTGGCCAACCAAAGTTGGGCTTAATCATTCATTGGTTAGATGCACCAAGTATGGTCATGTTAATGGTTGGACCTAATTGGATCCTTATAGTGGAGGCTAAAGCCTACTGATTAGATTTTTGGGGCAAAATTTAATTACTAAAAGTTGTTTGAAGAAATAATTAATTAATGAACCTACCCATAGATGCACATGGGTTGGCCGACCAAAGTTAGGCTTGTGTGCAGTCTATGTGGATTCTAGTACCTACTAGAAAATTAAAGTAATTCTCTGAATTGGAGGTAGAGGCTGTCAATTCGAATAAAATAGTCGAAGAACCTTCAGACTAAAGTCCAAATCTCTAGGATTAAAATAATTCATATACTTAGGTCATTATTCTTTTTTCTCAAAATAAGGCTAAATCCTAATTGCTCAAATCACTGTTAGACAGTGACGACTTATGGGACGTAACTTCGATAATTAGTATTGAAAGTTGAATTTGGTTCAGTAGTATGAATGGATTTATATTGGAGCTTCTAAGCCCAGTCAAAACAATTAGTCCAAAATTGACCTAAATCAGGCATAGTGCTTCTATTATTAGAAGCAGGGTCATAGGAAGAAGAATTGTCTTGCTTTCCTTGACTATAACAGGCTGAACAAGAGAAAGAAGTAAGAGTTGCTTATCAAGGATGTTATATGATAATACCTTGAAATTTCTCTATATATAATTTTGCTACCTGGGTATGGGATATCGATAGTCCTATATAATTTATTGCAAGAATTTTAGATAAGTGGAATATTTGAAAATGGTGAGAATGTTAGATGTGTGCCCTAGAAGCCAGATTAGCTGGCACTTGTAATACACTTCTAAGGATAATTTTATAATTTTGATTATAAATTAATAAATAGATTATTTTCTATCACAGTCTGTATCTAAAGTGTCTATGATATATCCTTTGAGTTAATGATAATGACAATTCATATTTTCACGAGTTGATAATTTAAGACATGAATTTTCATAATTAACTCATAAATAGCTTCCGACCGTAGGATCATCACGAGGATGGTGATTGATCTGGAAGGTTGGTGTATGATCACTTTTTTAGGATAGATGTGTCTTGAGTCTATGGTGTAGAGATACTAGAGCGAGAGTACAGGTACTCATTAGAAAATGAGGGTACTGAGCGTGACCACCATGAGCAGTCATAAGGAAGTCTATCTTCTCATCGATGATTGGCTTGATGCTGCAGTGGTGTATCTGGTTCTTTGATCTGAGGTACATCGATAGTTCACCTTGAAGGTGTTATAGTTTGACTACACCATAACTCGATCTCCTAGCCATTCAAAATCTTGAGGTGTATGTTGGCTATAGCATGTTCATTGTAGGAATTGGATTACACTAATAGGGGATCTATTTACCTCGATAGATGAGGAGTAGTCCTATGATAATCATGAGATTAAGTCCTTAAGCCTATGGCCATGGCAGAGCGAAGATGATAGAAAGAGTTTCTATTAGGATTTCACATCGAACTCGAATCAAATGATTAATTCATATGATGGATATTGGGTTTGACGAGTTCACCTTAACCCTATTCCAATCGGGACTTAAGATAGAAGAACCCAATTACATAGGTAGCTACACTAAGAGATTCACTTTCGATTTTGATGGGTTGCTACCATATACTACTAGGTGTCACTGATGAATTTTGGAAGTAATTAGAATGATTTAGATGATTGATCATTCTAATTGTATGAATCAGAAAAGTTCTGATCCATCAAAAGATATTTCGATGATGTCGATGATAGAGATCGCGACATGTCTCATTACCATATGGAACTGAACCTAACTGGATCACACAAATAAGGATTTGGATCTATATGCCATCAATTGAATTAATCCAATTCAATTGATTTGGATTAGATCAAACTAAGTTCAAGAAAATCGTGCTAGCACATGATTGAGCTTAACATTCTCTTTTTGTAATCATTTTGATTTATCTCGACTGAGCTAAATTTATTTGGGCTCACTCAGGAACCTTATTTTAGTCTGACTGAAGCTTGTTTAGATCAGAAAAGGATTGTGTTAATTCATTAGATGACTTTAAAACAACACTTGCCAATTCCTATTTTTGGACATAGGTCAACAGTTGACCCTGGACACTTGGACATAGGGCTATGTATCATGTGCCTATAGGAGAGCACCTGGGGCTCTTATCCTGCTACTAAAAGAGGTAAGAGAGAGAGTGCATGCCACCCTAGGCATGTGCCCCATATGGATAAGAGATGGAGTCCCATATAGATGGGACTTCAGGGTATTTTGATATGATCAAACACCTAGGGGCCAAAGAGTTTTGGGTTTATCCAGTGTTGGCGCCACCTATATGGATTTTTGAGGGACTCTCATCTAATTGGATCAAATGACATCATCCCACCAATCAAATTTAGATCTGATTGAATGAAAGCCTCTGATTGGTCGGGATGATGTGGCATTGCATGGCGCAGCAGGATCTATTTAAACCCTATCTGTGCCTAGGGTTAGAAAGCTTCTTCCTTTCACCATGTGCAAGGCTGCCCTCCTTTGTTCCATGCCTTCCTTTGATCCTCTCTCTCTCCTCTCAACGCCCAAAGGAGTTGGGCATGGGTTCAAGTGCCATCCAAGGAAGAAAGGCATCCAAATTAGAAAGAAGGCATCATTGCTGAAAGAGACGACTATTGCATGTTCAAAAGAAGTTTTGAAGAACTTCAAGATTAGATCTGTTGGGAAATATGTCCCAAAGTCAATTGTCAGCTTATTGACGATTGAGCTACATTATATTTGTAATTGATTTATTAATAAATAAAATATATTTTTGATATTTTTCATCATAAAGTATTCAACTTCAAACAAACTTCATTATTGTGATGAAGTTCTTAGGACTATTTAACTTCGATAAAGAGAGAATTTATCGATTAGTCCTCAAATTTGTTCATGACCAAATGAGAGGCTGTTAATTAGGACGACAACATCTATCAAGCATAGGTCACTATATGTCATATAGGTTGGTTGTTCTCTTAACTAAGGAGTGTGGTGACACTGGTATGACATACAAGTAAGATGTATGGGTACATCATCATTGAACGTGATAAACTTCAGAGCATTCTGCTATCGAGAATATCTTTAATGGGATATAGGTATAAGTGTCCCTTGGATTTAAGATCACCTTAGTGACTTGCAAGTAACTCACTATGCTTTGGTATCAGACTAACTAAATTTCTAATTTAGTAATGGAAGGCTTCTGGGCATAGTCATGTACTTGTAACGTCAGAGTATGATCAAGATGGGATTGACCACTCTAAGAGTTGGAGAATAATGTATCACTGTATTTCAATATAGCAAAACCTTAGCTAGGATAATCCATCAAATGAATTTGGTATTTTGAAATACAATGTAGATAACCTAATTAGAGTTGACAGTTGAACTCTGAGGTGTCCTATGAGCATTTTGGTCAAGGTGATGAATTATATGGAAATTATATCGGCATGGGTTCTAAGGATGTTGTTCTACACATTCAACCTATCCGACCGTCGGATATCATTGCTAGATGGTTACTTTAATTGATATAAAAATCTATTTCTATGTTGCCGGCTTATGTTTAGACCTATGAGGTCACGTACATTAGAGCTCATGATCTGATCGGATGGTTGATCAATGATTGAAAATCATTCTAGGGTTAAATAATCAATACGATTGATGTTTAACCTAGTGCAAGTATTGCAGGAGGATCAATTAGTAATTTGATTGCCATTTAGCTTAATTTGATTAAACCAGAAGGCTAAGATTAAGTATAATTAAATATAATTTAATTAGATTTGATTTGGGCTTAATTGGATCAAGTCCAATTGGCTTATTGGATAAGCCAAGTGCAAGAAAAAACTAGTTTTAGTTCAACTAGGACTTGGGTCAACCTAATTTTCTAATTTGATTAAAAAATTAAATTAAAATTAAATTTAATTTATTTAAATCCTTAATTAGATTGGGGTCTAATTTAATTTGGTTGACTTAGTTTTAATTTAATTTGGCTTGAGAAATCATTTTGACCAAGTCATAGATGGAATCCTAGTAAGACTAGGATTCCATCTTGCGCCATCTTTGACCCTCACACCCATGCCCTCTCTATTTTGTGTGATAGAGAGTCTCTCTCTGGCTTTCATGCATGCCTCCTGTATCCCTCTTCTTCTTATATGATAATTTGGTGGTTGACTAACTCAAAGGAGAAGTTAGTTTTGATTTAGGATTCTATGAGATAGAATCCTTATAAACCAAAACACCTCCTTCTAAGTGTGCCGCCCCTCTTCTATTTTTTCTCTCTTATTCCATGTGAGAAAGAAGGAATTTTGTGCATGTATTCTTGCTGGATTCACCGAGAAAATCAGAGGAGGGTTGCCCAAGAGTTGGGCGCCCCAACCTCTTGCCAAAACTAATCCTTGTCTAGTTTTTGACCTAGATAAGGACTCCTTTTTTTCTATAAATTTAGGATGAATTTTGGTTTGATTTTTTTGTAGAACATTGGGGTGTGCAAAAATCTAATAGAGAGGATCCTTGGACATTGGGGTTTCATAGATACCAAACTAGGTGTCTAGGTGAGAGAAAAGAGAAGAAGAAGAGGATCTTCTTTTAGGGCTGTTTTGATTTTCTCTTCTCCTCCTCCTTTTAAGATTTTTTGAGAAAGTATCAGATTTGAAATATCTCCTCTTTCTTCTAATATTTTGAAGAGTTTAAGTCTCGAAGAAGGAAGCATCGAATCAACTATCAAAGAGAGATCAGCACAGTACTAGCATACTGTGCTGATTTCCTGCATCAGGATCTCAGATCGTGTTCGTGGGCTCGTGTGGATGACTCCTAGAGGCTGGATACATGTGTAGCTCATGACTTCATCCTCAAGCCTGGATCAGCAAATTAGAATGTCTAACTTGCTTTGGTATCAGATCTAATCTATTATTCTATAGCTACATTAGATGTAGTATTGTAGCATATTGATGAGATCAACATGTTAATCTTTCCTTTATATTTTTAATTTTTGATTTAATATCATATCTTGATTATGTGATAGATTTTAGATCTAGAATATTTTCTAAAATTTGTAAATAAATATTAATTTATTTTAGTCTTCCGCAGCCTGATCTTGAAAAGTTTCAAGATCTAATCTTGAAATCCTAGATCTGGTTTCTTCAATTGGTATCAGAGCCTGGGTTCTTATTACATAATTTTCTTGAGCATATTTAGATTATTTATTAGATTAGATCTAATTTATAATCTAATTATTAAATTTAAAATTAAAAATTTAGATCTCACGAACTATCATAAGGTTGTCTTGCTGTAAGGTTTACCCCTTACAGTGAAAAGATTATCCTAGTTCATGATGACCTACTCCTAATCATAAATTTATTAAATTTAATCTAATTTTATTTAGATTTAATTAATTTAAAATAGTTTTAGATCTAAAAATAAAATTTTTAGATTACACGAACTGCTATAAGGTTGTCCTACTGTAAGGTTTATCCCTTACAGTGGAAAGGTTATCCTAGTACGTGCTGATCTAAAACATTGATCATAAAATTTTAGATTAGATCTAAGAGATTTATAATCTAATTAAAAATATTTTAATCTAATTTTAATCATCATAAATATGTTATATTTGATCTAGGAAGATTTATGATTGATTGGTGTTGAAACTATTTCAATTATATAAACCTATTTAGATTAGATCTAAAATAGATTGATGTTTATGTTACTTGCATTTTGATTATGAATCAAACATGCAATTTGATTGATCGAACTTGTTGGTGTAGAATCTGGTTGACGCCGAGATGAGCTATAGTGGAGGAGGATGAGGTCGTCGTCAGTGATCTACAAAATAAAATTTCATCTAGAGTCGATGGTGGTGGCTCCGGCAGGATCCTTCGATGATCCAGTCAGCTCTTCTGACCAATAGAAATGGAGAGCTCAAACAAGAGTTCGACAGAGTTTTGGGAAGGAGAAGAGAGCTTAGAGAAAATGTATCTAGAGGATTTTTTTTTACGGATGGAGCTTGATTGATGGTGATGGCCATACCGTCTGGTAGCGGGCCCCTCGAGGCTGCATGAAGTTTGGTATGGAGAGGAAGATATTGTTAGGGTGATAGTGATAGCCATACCATTTAGTAGTAGACTGCTCGAGGCCTGATGGGGTCTGTCATGGAGTAGGGTGCCACCTATAGCATCACCTATAGTAGACTGATGGCAATCGTTCATCAAGATTTAATTATCATAGCTCGGAGGAAGCAGGCGTTGGTTGGTGGACTTTGATATATATCAATTCTAAAGAAGTTTGGACTTCTGAAGGAAAAGGGATCATCCGGGAGCAATCCGTTGGAGGAATCCGACTGAAGGAGAAGTTTGGAAGGAATTCAGCTCCTGAAGGAGTTCGATCGAAGAAAAAGTTTGGAAGGAGTTTGGCTTCCGTAGGAGTCTGACTGAAGGAGAAGTCCAAAAGGAGTTTGACTCCTATAGAAGTTCGATCGAAGGAGATGTCTAGGAGGAGTCTGGCTCTTGGAGAAGTCCGACTGAAGGAGAAGCTCAAAAGAAGTTCGACTCCCATAGGCATCCAACTGAAGGAGGGATTTGGAAGGAGTTTGGCTCTTGTAGAAGTCTGGCCAAAGGAGATGTCTGGGAGGAGTCCGGCTCTTAAAAAAGTTTGATCGAAGGAGAACTTTGGGAGGAGTCCAGATCCTGGGGAAGCCCAGCCGAAGGAGAAGTCTAGGAGAAGTTTGGCTCCTAGAGAAGTCCAATCGAAGGAGAAGTTTGGGAGGAGTCCAGCTCCTATAGGAGTTCGGTAGGAACTCGGCCATTGGGGGAGCTCGAGAGAGGTTCGGTCGATTGAGGAGTTCGGTTGGGGCTCGATCGTTGAGGAGTTCGATCGACTGAAGGGGTTCGGCTGGGGCTCGACTGCTGAGGAGTTCGGCTAAGGTTTGGCCGCTGAGGCTCTTCCATGATTACTGATTGCATTAGGTTAAGCATCTGGCTGGACTTCGGCAAGAGTGGGATTTATCTCCAACAATAGTGCCCCCACTCTCAAGTTCGCAATTCGAAGGAAGAAAGTACAAAAAAATGACTGTCGAAGTCCTTTTTTGGGCTCTGCACCCGTTGAAGTTGAAGCTCGGGAGAGATCTTATCTCCAGTCGAGGTTGAAGGAGATCTTATCTCCTGTTGGCATAAACTTTAAAGCTTAGGGGAGATCTTATCTTCTGTTGGTATAGACTTCGAAGCTCGGAGGAGATCTTATCTCCAACCGAGGTTGAAGGAGATCTTATCTCCTATTGGCGTAGACTTTGAAGCTTGAAAAAGATCTTATCTCTTGTCGAGGTTGAAGGAGATCTCATCTCCTATTGGTGTAGACTTTGATGTTAGATATATGTGCCCTAGAAGCCAGAATTGGCTGACACTTGTAATACACTTCTAGAGAAAAAATTATAATTTTGACTATAATCAATAAAATGGGTTATTTTCTATCACATATGTGTATTTAGTATCTGTGATACATCCTTTGAGTTAATGGTAATGATAATTCATATTTTCAAGAGTTTAAAATTTAAGACATGAATAATCATTATTAACTCATAAAAATGCTCCCGACCATAGGATTATCACGAGGATGGTGATTGATCTGGAAGGTTGGTGTACAATCACTTCTCTTTAGTAGATGAGTCTTGAGTCCATGGTGTGGAGACACCGAAGCAAGAGTACAGGTACTCGTTAGAGAATAAGGACACTGAGCATGACCACCTCAAGTAGTCATTAGGAAGTCTACCTTCTCGTCAATGACTGACTCGATGCTGCAGTGGTGTATCTAGTTCTTTGACCTGAAGTCCATCGGCAGTTCACCTTGAGGGTGTTATAGTTTGACTACACCATAACTCGATCTCCTAGCCATACGGAACCCTGAGGTGTATGTTGGCTATAGCATGTTCATTGTAGGAACTGGATTGCATCAAAATTGAATCTATCTACCTCGGTGGTAGAGGAGCAGCCCTATGATGAGCCAGAATTGGTTGACACTTGTAATACACTTCTAGGGAAAAACTGTAATTTTGACTAATATCAATAAAATGGGTTATTTTCTATCATATATATGTATTTAGTGTCTGTGATACATCCTTTGAGTTAATGGTAATGATAATTCATATTTTCAAGAGTTAAAAATTTAAGACATGAATAATCATTATTAACTCATAAAATGCTTCCGACCATAGGATCATCACGAGGATGGTGATTGATCCGGAAGGTTGGTGTACAATCGCTTCTCTTTAGTAGATAAGTCTTGAGTCTACGGTGTGGAGACACTGGAGCAAGAGCATAGGTACTTGTTAGAGAATGAGGGCACTGAGTGTGACCACCTCGAGTAGTCATCAGAAAGTCTATCTTCTCGTCGATGACTGACTCGATGCTGCAGTGGTGTGTCTGGTTCTTTGACCTAAGATGCATTGATAGTTCACCTTAAGGGTGTTATAGTTTGACTACACCATTACTCGGTCTCTTAGCCATATGAAATCCTGAGGTGTATGTTGGCTATAGCATGTTCATTGTAGGAACTAGATGGCATCAAGATGGAATCTATCTACCTCGGTGGTAGAGGAGCATGAAGGAAAATCCTGATTTTTCAGTCCAGGTTCATTCAGATCTGATCAGATCAAGAGATATATTTCAAAATTTTTTTTCTTTGATCTGTATCAGATCTAGGATGTTTCAAATCTGATTCTTATTATTTTAATAAATAAAATAAAATAAGGATAAATTAAATCAAATTTAATTTACCTGATTTGGGTAATCCTATTACCCTATTGATGATCCTGTTTGCAGCGGAAGGTTCTGGATCTAGCCACGCAAGTGCCAAGCCTCTATTAGTATCCACTCAGGCTGGATCTGGAGATCCTCTTCTTCTCTATCACACCTCCAAAAATCAAATCTGGATCTGATCTGGAGGATCTTCAAAACTCCTTTTGAAGATCAGCAGTCGTCCTTTGCAGCAGCGCAGCCTTCTAGCTTTCACTCGCCTTTCCTTGATCTGGATCGCACCAACCAAGCTCCAAAACTATTTTAAACATGGAGAGGAGAGGGAGAAGAAGCTTTGGCATGGAGTAGGAGAGGAGAAAAGGCCTTGGGGCGTATAGAAACTCTATTTCATCACAATCTGAGTTGGGTGCAGGGTCTTATTTATAGACTACCTGTGATCCAACTCCTCTTATTCCCAATCAATCACAACCCTTTGTGAAATCAGATCTAAATCTGATTGGTGGGAATAGAGTCCCCTGGATTCCTCCTTAGAGGATGCCTAAGACCAGTCAAAGTTGGTTCTTAGAAGAACTCTAATTGGAATCCAAAAGGGAGGTGGAGTCCTTGTGCAACAAGGACTCCAGGGCGCCTCCAACTTGGGCACACGCCTAGGGTGGCGTGCACCCTCCTCCTTGCCAGGTTCTGGTAGGGGGACAGGCCCCCACCAGCTCTCCAATAGGTGCGTGACTGTTAGATATATGTGCCTTAGAAGCCAGAATTGGCTGACACTTGTAATATACTTCTAAGGGCAAAATTGTAATTTTGACTATAATTAATGAAATGGGTTATTTTCTATCACACCTGTGTATTTAGTGTCTGTGATACATCCTTTGAGTTAATGGTAATGATAATTCATATTTTCAAGAGTTGAAAATTTAAGACATGAATAATCATTATTAACTCATAAACAGCTCCCGACCATAGGATCATCACGAGGATGGTGATCGATCCGGAAGGTTGGTGTATCATTGCTTCTCTTTAGTAGATGAGTCTTGAGTCTACGGTGTGGAGACACCGGAGCGAGAGTATAGGTACTCGTTAGAGAATGAGGGCACTGAGCGTGACCACCTCGAGTAGTCATTAGGAAGTCTACCTTCTCGTCAATGACTGACTCGATGCTGCAGTAGTGTGTCTGGTTCTTTGACCTGAGATGCATCGACAGTTCACCTTGAGGGTGTTATAGTTTGACTACACCATTACTCGGTCTCCTAGCCATATGGAACCCTGAGGTGTATGTTGGCTATAGCATGTTCATTGTAGGAACTGGATTGCATCAAGATGGGATCTATCTACCTCGGTGGTAGAGGAGCAGCCCTATGATAATCATGAGAATCAAGTCCAGAAGCCCATGGCCATGGCAGAGTGAAATAATAGAAAGAGTTTCTATTTAGATTTTCACATTGGACTCGAATCGAATGATTACATCATATGACAGAGACTAGGGTTTGACGAGTTTACCTTAACCCTAATCTGATCGGGGGCTCAAGATAGAAGAACTTGAATCACACAGGTAGCTGCACCAAGAGGTTCACATTCAGCTCTGATGGGTTGCCACCATATACTGCTAGGTGTCATTGGTGGATTTTGGGAGCAATTAGAATGATTTAGATGATCGATCATTCTAGCTGTTCGAATCAGAAGAGTTCTGATCCATCGAAAGGAGTTTCGATGATGTCTATGATAGAGATCATGACATATCCCATTACCATATAGAACTGAACCTAACTGGGTCACACAAACAAGGGTTTGAATCTGGTGATCATCAATTGAACTGATCTAGTTCAATTGATCTGAATGAGATTCAATTAGGTTCAAGGAAATCGTGCTAGCACTCGATTGAACCTAACGTTCTTCTTTTACTATCATAAATAAGTTGTCCTGACTGAGCCAAAGGAGTTTTGTGTGCTGTTAGAGGCTTCATTGGTCTGACTGGAGGTTGTCCAAGTCAGAATAGGTTGTCTTATTTGTAAAGACATTACCTGCCATTTTTGGTCACCTGCATTTCTTGTTCTTTGACTTTGGTCAAAAGTCTACCTTTGACTGGTCAAACGTTGACCATTGACCCTTTGACTTTTGACCACATGTCATGCACCTATTGGAGAGCTGGTGGGGGCCTGTCCCCCTGCCAGAACCTGGCAAGGAGAAGGGCGCACGCCAAGGGTGGCGTGAGCCCAAGTAGGAGGCGCCTAGGAGTCCTTGTTGGACAAGTACTCCACCTCCCTTTTGGATTCCAATCAGAGTTCTACTAAGAATACATTTTGACTGGTCTTAGGCGCCCTCTAAGGAGGAATCCAAGGGTCTCTATTCCAACCAATCAGATTTAGATCTGATTTCACAAAGGGTTGTGATGGTTGAGAGAAAGAGTTGATCACAAGAGGTCTTAAATAAGAATCCTGCACCCAACTCTAATTCTAAGAAAGTGAATGAAATTAGACATGCCCCAAGGCTGCCTCTCCCCTCCTTCTCCATGCCATAGTCTCTTCTCCCCTTGCTCTCCACGTCCAAAAGAGTTTTGGACTTAGGATTGGTGCGATTCAGATCAAGGAAAGGCGATCAAAATCAAGAAGGCTGCGCTGCTGCAAAAGGACGACTGCAGATCTTCAAAAGAGTTTTGAAGATCCTCCAGATTAGATCCAGATCTGATTTTTGGAGGTGTGATAGAGAAGAAGAGGATCTCCAGATCCAACCTGAGTGGATACTGGTAGAGGCCAGGCGCTTGCGTGGCTAAGATCCAGAACTTTCCGCTGCAATCAGGATCATCTACAGGGTAATAGGATTACCCAAATCAAATAAATTGAATTTGATTTAATTTATCTTATTTTATTTTATTTATTAAAATAATAAGAATCAGATCTGAAACATATCAAGATCTGATTGAGATCAAGAGAAAATTTTTGAAATATATCTCTTGATCTAATCAGATCTAGACGAACCTGGATCGGGAAATCAGGATTTCCCTTCAGTGACATGTGGTGAAAAGTCAAAGTGTCAATGGTCAACGTTTGACCAATCAAAGGTAGACTTTTGACCAAAGTCAAAGAACAACAAATGACAGGTGACCAAAAATGGCAGGTAATGTCTTACAAAATAAGACAACCTTTTTAGCCTTGGACAATCTCTAGTCAGACCATATGAAGGCCTCTGATTGAGCACAAACTTCTTTGGCTCAGACAGGACAACTTATTTATGATAGCAAAAGAAGAACGTTAGGTTCAATCGAGTGCTAGCACGATTTCCTTGAACCTAATTGAATCTCATTCAGATCAATTGAACTAGATCAGTTCAATTGATGATCACCAGATTCAAACCCTTGTTTGTGTGACCCAGTTAGATTCAGTTCTATATGGTAATGGGATATGTCATGATCTCTATTATTGACATCATCGAAACTCCTTTCGATGGATCAAAACTCTTCTGATTCGAACAGCTAGAATGATCGATCATCTAAATCATTCTAATTGCTCGATCATCTAAATAATTCTAATTGCTCCCAAAATCCATCAGTGACACCTAGCAGTATATGGTGGCAACCCATCAGAGCTGAAAGCAAACCTCTTGGTGCAGCTACCTGTGTGATTAAGTTCTTCTATCTTGAGCTCCGATCAGATTAGGGTTAAGATAAACTCGTCAAACCCTAGTCTCTGTCATATGATGTAATCATTCGATTCGAGTCCGATGTGAAAATCTAAATAGAAACTCTATCTATTATTTCACTCTACCATGGCCATGGATTTCTGGACTTGATTCTTATGATTATCATAGGGCTGCTCCTCTACCACCGAGGTAGATAGATTCCATCTTGATGCCATCCAGTTCCTACAATGAACATGCTACAGCCAACATACACCTCAGGGTTCCATATGGCTAGGAGATCGAATAATGGTGTAGTCAAACTATAACACCGTCAAGGTGAACTGTCGATGCACCTCAGGTCAAAGAACTAGACACACTACTGCAGCATCGAGTCAGTCATTGACGAGAAGGTAGACTCCCTAATGACTACTCGAGGTGGTCACGCTTAGTGCCCTCGTTCTCTAACGAGTACCTGTACTCTCGCTCTGGTGTCTCCACATCGTAGACTCAAGACTCATCTACTAAAGAGAAGTGATTGTACACCAACCTTCCGGATCAATCACCATCCTCATGATGATCCTATGGTCGGGAGCAATTTATGAGTTAATAATGGTTATTCATGTCTTAAATTTTCAACTCTTGAAAATATGAATTATCATTACCATTAACTCAAACAATGTATCACAGACACTAAATATACATATGTGATAGAAAATAACCCATTTTATTTATTATGGTCAAAATTATAATTTTGCCCCTAGAAGTGTATTACAAGTGTCAGCCAATTCTGGCTTCTAGGGCACATATATCTAACAATGTCCCACTTGTCCTAAAGCCAATTGGCTATAAGTCTAAGTTCCATCTTCTCAAGGTGGGCTTCGAACTTCTGCTGGCCCAACGGCTTTGTAAGTGGGTCAGCCACATTATCTGTGGAGTTGACTCTCTTGACCTCGACATAACCCTTCTTGAGGTAATCGTGGATGAGGTGATATCACCACTTGCTTGGAACTCTTCCAGTCGATAGTACCACCATTGCACACAAACAGACTCTCAGATGTCAACTTTTGATCATCTATATCGGACATGAAATCCGAGTCTGTGTATCTCTGGACTTGGAGTTTTCCGTTACCAAAGACTAGTATCATATCCTTAGTTCTTCTGAAGTACTTAAGGATACATTTCACAGAAGTCCAGTGTTCTTCATCTGGATTTGACTGATATCTGCTTGTGACACTCACAGCATGGGCTATATCAGGTCGTGTACATAGCATGGCATACATGAGGCTCCCTATTGTAGAAGCATAAGGGATCTTGCTCATACGTTCTATTTCCTCCGGTGTGCTAGGGCACATCTTCTTGGAAAGATGAATACCATGTCTGAAGGGTATTAATCCCCTCTAAGAGTTTTCCAAACTAAACCTCTTTAGTACTTTCTCTATGTACATCTTCTATGAAAGTCCTAGCATCCTATTCGGTCTATCCCTATAGACCTTAATTCCTAGAATAAAGGATGCTTCACCTAAGTCTTTCATGGAGAATTCCTTGGACAACCACATTTTAACTGTCATCAACATGGAAATATCATTCCCAATAAGGAGGATGTCATCCACGTACAATACGAGGTAGTCAACAGCGCTCCCACTGACCTTTTTGAAAATACACGGTTCCTCTTCATTTTTGATGACACCTAACGTTTTGATCACATCATTAAAACGAGTGTTCCAGCTCCAAGATGCTTGCTTAGGTCCATATATGGACCTTTGCAGCTTGCAAATCTTGTGATCAGTATCACTGGATGTGAAACCTAGCGGCTATTCCATATAGATATCTTCCTCAAGATATCCATTTAAGAATGCCGTTTTCACGTTCATTTGCCATATTTCATAATCGAAATATGCTGCAATGGCAAGCAATGTGCGAATGGATTTTAGCATAGCCACTGGAGAAAAGGTATCCTGATAGTCAATGCCTTCGCATTGACTATAACCTTTTGCCACTAGTCTAGCCTTGAATGTCTCCACATTCCCATCTGCACCAATCTTTCTCTTGAAGATCCATTTACACCCAATAGGTACTATACCTTCTGGTGGATCTACCATGGTCCAGACTTGGTTTGAGTGCATCGAGTCAATTTCTGACTGCATTGCCTCTAGCCATTTCTCAGAGTCAATATCTAATATCGCCTCGTTGTAGGTTTTGGGATCATCACCATGAGCATCATTACCTACGAGGAACATTTCCTCTACTTCCTCTAAAATAATACCTAAGTATCACTCAGGGGGACGGAAAGCTCTTTCCGATCTACGAGGCGGAGGAGGTAGTGTTCTTATTGGCTCAACCTAATTTGGTTCCAATTGGTCCTTAGCTCGTTCCACTTGTGAGACTTTCTCATCAAGCTTGATCTATTTTTCAATGCCACTGTCTTGAATAAACTATTTTTCAAGAAATATGGCATGTCGACTCACAATCACATTGTGGTCTTCTGGAATGTAGAAATAGTATCCTAATGACTCTTTAGGATATCCTATGAATCAAGCTCTAAAGGATCTAAACTCTAACTTGTCCGCTTGCTGTCTTTTGATGTGAGCTGGACAATTCCAAATTCTGAGATGACTCAGACTTGGTTTCTTACCGAGCCATATCTCATACGGTGTGGTAGGAACGGTTTTAGAGGGAACCCTATTCAGTAGATAGATTGAAGTTAACAATGAGTGTCCCCAAAGAAAATCAGGAAGGTCTGTGAAGCTCATCATGGATCGAACCATATCCAATAGAGTTCGATTTCTTCATTCTGAAACCCCGTTGAGTTGAGGTGTTCCTGGTGGAGTCCATTCAGAGACTATGCCACTTTCCTTTAGATAGTCTAGGAATTCCTGGCTAAGATATTCACCTCCTCGATCTGATCGAAGAACCTTAATGGGTTTTCCAGTTTGCTTTTCTACTTCATATCTGGATTCTTTGAACTTTTTAAAAGCTTTAGACTTATGTCTCATAAGATACACATACCCATACCTAGACAGATCATCGGTAAAGATAATGAAGTATACAAAATTACCTCTAGCCGGCACATCAAATGGGCCGCACACTTCAGTATGTACTAGGGCAAGGAGATCTGTGGCCCTCTCCCCATGTCCAACAAAAGAGAGTTTAGTCATTTTGCCTTGAAGACAAGATTCACAAGTTGGATATGACTCGTAAGTCAATGGAATCAATAGCCCATTTTTTTCCAATTTGTTGATCCTATCTTCTGCTATATGACCTAATCTTAGGTGCCATAGATATCTGTCGTTTGGACTATCCCTAGGTCATTTGGCATTCACGTTTTGCTCGATAGTTAGAATAGGTACATCAGTATGTAGCTGATAAAGACCATTAATAAGGAAACCATTTGCAATTTTATTTCTTTCATAAAGAATGTTACAATGATCCTTAAAGAAGGTGATCACATAACCTTCTTGTGCTAAGCATGAAACAGAAATCAAATTTTTGCTAGTTGCAGGCACAAAATAACAGTCTTTCAAAACTAAGTCTAAACCAGATGGTAATCGAAGAGGGTATGTTTCGACGGCTATTGCAGCAACTCTTGCTCCATTACCAATGCGTAGGATCATGTTTCCATCCCTCAGCCTCCTGCTATCCTCAAGACCCTGTATAGAAGTGCATAGATGAGCATTAGAACCAGAGTCAAGCACCCAACTGGATGTAGAAGAAACTGTAAGGTTAGACTCAATAATGAGCATACCTTCAGAAGGACCTTCCTTCTTGTTCTTTAGGGTGGCCAAGTAAGTAGGGCAGTTCTGCTTCCAATGGTCGTCGCTGTTGCAATGGAAACACTTTTCTTTGACAGCGACTTTCATCTTCAGCCCTGTGTTCTTCTTCTTTGTTCCTTCCACCTTTTGCTTTTTCACAGACTTCTTTTTCTTTCCATAAGACTTTCTTTTGGAAGAAGTCTATTTCATAGCAAGAACTGAGCCTTTAGAACCTTTCATAGAAAGCTCAGCGGTAACCAGCATGTTCATTAATTCGGCCAAGGAATTCTGAATCTTATGCATGTGGTAATTCATGATGAATGGCACCATATGCATCAGTCAAGGATTGCAGAATAATATGTTCTGTAGGTCCAAGTCTAACTTCACACCGAGCTTCTCAAGCTCTTCCATGTCCTTGATCATTGTCAGACAGTGATCTTGGACTGACTGCCATCATGCATCTTAGCCTTAAAAAGTTATTTTATGACTTGATATTTGACTGCGTGACTCTATTCAGCAAACATCTCCTATAGGTGAGCCAACATTTGGCGAGCAGTCCCGATATCTTCTTGTTGGTGCTGGAGCTCATCAGACATCGAGCCCAACATGTAAGATCTAGCCTTATTGTCTTCATCTATCCATTTCTTCAGAGACGCTCTCTGTTCAGTAGATGGACGGGCTGGTAAGGTGGGAGGATCCTGGTCCAGTACATCGGTTAACTTCTCAAAATTCAAAACTATTTTGTAGTTCCTGAGCCAATCTTTATAATTGGGTCCAGTCAGTCTATGTGTGTCCAGGATACATGCCAATGGGTTGGACGCAGACATTTTCCTGTAGAGAGTCAAAAATTCTAGTTCGATACTGTAATTTTGACTTGACCAATTTATTTAGGGATTTTTTATTTTAAACAATTAGCTTCCACTATTTTCTCGATCCCTACACTCCTCTATAGAGATGCGAAAATCTCCATGATTAATGATTTCTAGTGGGTGGTGCCGGTCTCACCAACTGACCATCACCTCACCTAACAGTTATTGGTGATGGGTTAGCCAATGAGTGAACAACTCTTGTTCAATGATTCTTTAATTCATGGTGCACCCAAACTTGGTCTCTAATCATGAATCTCACCGTATCTAGAATTTGATCCACTCCTTAGTTAAGTCATGACCCACATTGCATAGACTGGGTTCCTAATTGAGTCTCTCATCGTATCCAAAATATTGAGCCCAACTCATCCTCCAGACCCATAGCATCCAATGCCTAATAGACATGGTTATGTCTTCAGATGCAACTGAGCCACTGTTCCAGCCGAGAACAATCAACCCTGGGACGGGCCCGCACATCTATAATTGGTGGAAGACCTCAGACTTAATCTTT